>BQNB010013039.1:0-38030 GCA_026074375.1 Tanacetum coccineum | reverse complement strand
TTTGTGTCGTTCTTATATATATCTTGTGCTGTTGATCTTGAAGTAACACGCCCCGGATCCTTATTCCGCTGCGACCCATATTGGGGGTGTTACAAAGCATCTTGTCCAAATAAGAGAGGCAATTTTCGAATGAATTCCTAAAGACCGAAAAGTCGTCCATAAAGACTTCCATCGTTTTTTCGACCATATCATGAAAGATAGCCAACATACACCTTTGGAACGTGCCCGGTGCATTGCATAAGCCGAAAGGCATGCGACGGTAGGCGAACGTTCCATAAGGACACGTGAATGTGGTATTTTCTTGATCTTTAGGATCGATGGGAATTTGAAAGTAACCCGAGAAACCATCGAGAAAACAATAGTATTCGTTTCCCGCTAATCTCTCGAGCATTTGATCCATAAAGGGAAGTGGAAAATGGTCTTTACGGGTGGCTTCATTTAACTTTCGGTAGTCAATGCATACACGCCACCCCGTAACCAATCGAGTCGGGATCAACTCATTTTCATCATTTTCAACAACGGTAAAGCCACCTTTTTTCGGTACGCAATGTACGGGGCTCACCCAAGGGCTATCCGAGATCGGGTAAATTAATCCGGCGTCAAGAAGTTTTTCAACCTCCTTTTTGATGACATCGTGGATTTTCGGATTCACCCGTCTTTGGTGTTAGACCGCCGGTTTGTAGTCCTCTTCCATAAGAATCTTGTGAGTACAAAATTCTGGGTTAATACCCTTAATGTCGGAGAGTTTCCAAGTGATGGCTCGCTTGTGTGACTTCAAAACCTTTGTGAGAGCGGCTTTTTCCTCGAAACTCAAGTCTTTAGTAATTATGACGGGCAACTTGTCGTCACCTTCCAAAAATGCGTACTCAAGATGAGGAGGTAAGTCCTTGATTTCGACGTCGGGAGGTTCATCAATTGAAGATTTATCATTTTTAGCTTCATAAACTTTAAGTTCTTTTCGAATTTCAGGCAAATAATTTCCTTAAGTAGGAGGGGGTAATGATATATCATCATTGAGAAATGCTTCAAGAAGAAGAATATCCCCCTCTAGGTCGTAATAAGATTGATCAACTTCCGGTGAAGTTGGATCATCTTCAAGAGCGAGGAAAGCGTCGACTTCCTCGAGAAGAAAATCACTATCCCCGAAGGGAGTGAGGGTAGGAGAAGAGGTAGAAACAATCGGGTCATAATACGGAGTGGGATTGCCACTCGCGATCACATCGGAGAAACCGAGAACTTCTTGAGAATACTCCTTACAAGCTATTTCAATGACGTCGATTCGGTTCGGCGTCATATCATTATAATTAGCCGAGTATCTCGAAGTTTGATCAAGATTGAATGTAACGGCTTCTTTGCCGACACAAAGAGTTAATTCTCCTTCGTAAACATCAATCAAGGCACGTCCGGTCTTTAAGAAGGATCTCCCAAGAATTAGGGGAACTCAGGGATCGGCATCAATGTCTACGACTACAAAGTCGGCCAGGAATTGGAACTTTCCTACTTTTACGTAGACATCTTCGGCGATACCGATCGGTTGAGAAATTGATCAGTCCGCAAGTTCAAGAGTCATACAAGTAGGAGTGAGCTCCGGAAGAGAAAGCTTTTTACACACGAATAATGGCACGAGATTTATGCTACCGCCAAGATCGGCCAAGGCTAAGCACTCATCCATTCTAGGAAAATCACACGGTATGAGAAATTTGCCGGGGTCTCCAAGTTTTTCGGGTAACTTGTTAAGGATAACCGCCGAACAATGCTCATTTAAAGGCTTTCTAGCCATTTTTCTTTGTTTCCAATTAAAGCTTTAAAAGTCAAGGCAAATTTTGGCATAAGAATCAAAGTATCCGTGAGGCTAATTTTGAAACTTAAATCTTTAAAGATTTCGTAGAATTTATCAATTTGGTCGTTAGCGTTTTCACGACGCCTTTCATCATTACGTCTCGAAGGATACGGAATCGACGGTTTCGGGTTAGGCATCAAAGTACTAACGGGAGCAACAACGGGCTCAAAATTTTGAGTTTCAACATGGACAACCAGAGGTTGGACGTCTTTGGTACTTCCGTTATTAGTAGGTGGCACCGTGTCCTTTGTCATCTCGGGTTCGTTTTCCACCACCTTAGGAAGAGAAGAAGTCGGTGGTGGAACTTGAGGTCCATCATAAGAGGCACCACTTCGGGTAGTGATTGCTTTCAATTCAGCTTTCGGGTTAGCAACGGTGTTGCTTGGAAGAGAACCCGAGCCCGAAGTAAAAGCGGCATTATAATTTGCGATTTTGGTGAGCAAGTCCGTTATATTGGACATTTGGCTTTGCATGTTTTGCATAACCGCATCATTAGCTTTGACGTAGCTCTCAAAATTTATTTTTGACACACCTTGTGTTTGAGGAGCCGGAGCTTGGTAAGTCGGGGCTTGGTAAGCTGGAGGTTGATTAACCTGGGGTCGATAAATTTTTCCTTGATTAACCGGGGGTTAGTGGATTGGTCCTTGGTTGTTATTATTTCCCCGGTTTTGGTTGTAACGGTTTTGATTATTTCCTTGGTTTTGTTAAACGGGAGGAAAACCGGGAGGTCAAATATGATTAGCAATCGAGGCTCGGTAACCGGTATTTCCTTGATTGAAATTAGCCACGGCGGCTTGGGAAACATATTCTTGAATATTGTCACGATAAACGTTGCCATCGGTGGCGGGACAATTTCGGTAAGAATAAGCACCACCGCAAGTTACACATTTTTCCTCGACCGCCTTTACGGTCACGGGAGCTTGGGATTTTTGTTTATCGAGAATCAATGTTTTCATCATATCTTCGTGTTCGGCAACATCGGTGGTAAGAGCGGCTACATCGGGTGAGATACCGGGGGTGGAAGTGCTCGTACCCACTTTGGTAACAACCGGCTTGTTACGTGAATTACGAACTTTGGATTTGCTCTCGATGATTCTTAGGCAATCTCGAGGCATCTTGTCCAAAAAATTACCACCCGCGGCAGAATTCAACGAATCTTGATCATTAGAGTTCAAGGCATTATAGAATGTATCGAGTTGATGTAATTCCAAAAATCCATGATGTGGGCATGCCCGAAGAAGATCGTTGAATCGGTCCCATGCCTCATAAAAAGTTTCATCAAATTGTTGTTGAAATCTCGTGATTTCATTTTGAAAATTTGTTGTTTTAGAAGGAGGGAAAAATTTGTTGATGAATTTTGAAACAAGATCATCCCATGTTTGAATCGATCGAGGGGGTTCTTTCTCAAGCCAAATCCGGGCTGCCCCCTCGAGGGAAAATGGGAAAAGCATAAGCTTTACCGACGTACTCGGGACGTTCGGGAACTTCATCGTAGAAGTGATCTTGTTGAAATATCGGATGTGGGCATGAGGATCTTCTTTGTCATGTCCGAAGAATTGCTTGTTTTGAACGAGGTTAAGCAGACCGTGCTTAAGCTCAAAGTTGTCCGCGGTGATTTCGGGCACAACGATGGCATCCTCGTAACCCGCGGTGGGTGCTTCAAGCAACTGAGCCATAGTACGTTGATCATCCATTGGAGGTGGGGGAGGAGGTGGATTTTCAAATGGTTCTTCAAGATTAAAAGGTTCAACAACAGGAGGTGGGGCCTGGTGTTGTTGATTATGAAGATTGCGAGATTGGGAACGAGTGCGCATGCACTAAAAAGGAAAATTTACACTAATTTTTTTTTTTTGGTTTTTGGTTTATCAAAAGTAAATTCACAATTTATTTTAATAACGGACAATGAAAAAGACAACTTAAACCTAATAATCGACAAGCTTCTCGGTAACTCTTCGAAAAGAAAAACGCACAAAGGAGCGGAGGAATAGGAAAGCGCGAAGCTATTAAAAACCTTTTTCCTTTAGGGTCGTAGTTCCTAGGAACAACCCGCCTTATACCCCTCTTAGAGTTTGTTTATCTTTTAAAAGGTGAACCGTACCTCGCAAGTGACACAAAAGGCAAGTTTTTAAATCTTTTGTTCGAGTTGGGAACCAAAAAGTTCACCGGAAGTTATTATGATAATACCTCAGTTGAGAATATTATATTTTGGTATTTTACCAATTTGTGAATTTTATTTATAATTAAAGACAATGTTTTTATATTTTTGGTTTTTTTTTTTGGATTTTTTTTTAAATGATAATTATACTAAAAAGAAAATGAAAATATTTTTGTACTTTTTGGTTTTTTTTTTTTGGTTTTTATATGATAATATTCACAGATTCAAACACTTCTTGACAAACTGAACGATAAACGGTATCACAGCCTCCCCGGCAGCGGCGCCAAAAATTGATTGAAGTTCTTTAAACTATATATAATAAAATATATAATAATATATATAATCTAAAAAAACAATAATCAATAAAACCGAGAAGTAGTATAGAATGTTCCCGGGTCGTTTATCCCCAACGAGGCTGGACTGGAGAATCGATACAGTCGGAAGTAATATATAGTAAGTATAAAATTTAAAAACACAATCAATAAAACCGGAATAGATAGAATGTTCCCGGGTCCGTTTATTATCCCAACGAGGCTGTGTTGAGATCGATAACAGCGGAAATAGAGTTTGGAATGAGATTAATGATTTGAGAGAGTAGAAAGCAAATATTAATACAATGACAAACAAAAACGCTTGAGAAAAACCAAAATTATAAAATTAAGCTGAAAAACGAGAGCAGGAATCCCGAACAAGAGGTCAAAAACCTAAAATCTTAAAAAATTAAACCCACAAAAAATTTTTACTTCTAAAACTACTCTGGGGAATAATAATGAAGAATTAAAAAGACTAAGACTAAAAACGGAGTCGTTTGACTCCCAAAAACGAGTCAAGTCAATGTTCGTACCCGAGACCCGTTCTTAAAAATCAAAAAGTTTGAAAAATTAACCCAAAAACGAAAGTTCTTTATATTGTTCCTACGTAGAATAATTGAGTAAAAAATTTTTTCTAAAAAAGAAAAAAAAAATATTTATTTGGATAATTTGTATTTTTTATGAATTTTTAAAACTTTTAACGAAATTAAATTATAAAAAATACTAAACTATTTTTAAAAATTCTGAAAAAATTACCTAAAATACTAGACCCTACGACTATCCTAAGAAAAATAAGAAACCCAAAATTCGGCTTATAAATAAGCCGAAAATAAGCTCAAACGAGCTTATAACTATAAGGGCTAAAACACCCTTAAGTATCTAAGTGCCCAAGGGTCTTACATAAAAGACCCAAGGGCACAGCGGTAAGAGGTGTTATAAAGAAGAGGTGTATTGAGGGTGAGACCCGGGTTCGAGTCTTGCTCACCCGGGTTTCCCCTTATCTCCTCTTTTTTTTCAAAACTTTTTAAACAAACTTGATAAGCTCCTTGAGCTTATCATTTTTCATAATTAGAGCTTTTTGAGAATGCTTATAAATAAGCTGGAAAAAGGGCTTTTTGTTTGGACAGAAGCTTAAATTGAGCTTAAAGGCAAAAATGGCTTAAGGCTTTTGACTTTTTGGACTAATAAGCTGCCATTTGAACAAATAAGTTGAAAGGGGTTATCTATCCTACCCTAATAAGCACTTGAGAACGAAATCATAGTCTAGTATTAAATACTCCTTATCCAGGTAATAGTAGTAGGGATGCAAAAGAGAGCAAATACCGTTGACCCTGGGAGCAAGCGGGTGCGGATATCGCGAGAAAAACAAGGAAAGGACTCAGATATTTTGAAAAACGAGGTCATAGTCTATGATATGAAAAAGCGACCTAGTACTCTATGACTTCATGCTCTGATAACCAATCTTAACCCCCCAAAAAAAATCAGGACAACGCAGCGGAATTGTTTGCAATGTTAGGGTACAACATCAGGCACAAAACACAAGTCACAGAAAACGACCTCAAAAGAGACGTTTAGAATATTTTTCACATTTGATATATTAAAATCAGAGTTTACAAAGGATCCCATTTATAATGCAATAGAAACATTTTGTTTAAAAACGTTATCGAATGGTACTCAAGTTATTAAGCCTTCAAAAATATATATCCGCGCGACTCGAATGCTCCCAATGCTCCACTAGCAAAATAGTAACCTGAAAAATAACAGCTAAAAACGTCACGAATAATGTTGGAGAATTTCATATTTTTAGAGTAAAAAGCGAGTATTGAAATAATTTAATGAAGTAATTTTAGAAGACAAGTAGCGTTACAACATTAAAAGTGTTATTTTCTGAAATCAAGTAGAGATTTAATAATACGAAGTAATGTTCAATAGTGGACCAAAAGAATCGAGTAAATGGTGGACATAATACTTACTTCTACCGAAGTCCAAAAACAAGTAATAGCAGACTATGTACGTATTCCATAGTCCAAAATAGGTAAGGTAGACAAGAGAAACACATTACATCATGACAAACCGCTTTGTATATTCACAAGTCTCATGACCACCGAAGCCTTAACTATTTTGTGCCCCAATGTAAAAGGATGGCTTGCCATCAAACCTAAAAAGTTATTCCTCAAAGTTAAATGCACCAATGTTCACTGGGGACCAGAAATTCCAGGTTGGGGATTGTCCAGTACCCGATAGAACTATCCACAACACTTCGCCATCAAATACAATAGCAATTGACGGTTCCATGATATAGTGAGGTGACTTCATAGGCAATAGAGTGTAACTTAGGCAATAATATTCAGGCAGTAATGCAGGATAACAACAGTTAACAACACTTTGGAAAAACAAATAGCTTAGAAAAACACTTGTGTCCAATAGTAAAACAAGCAATGTAATTCACCCCGTAGAGTTTGTAAAACAATTAAGTGGTAAAAAGGGGGCTATGAACTCACAAAGTATTGAAAGGTAATTGTACTGTAGTAAAATATACAAGTTTGTAAACGAGCATGTATTCCCCTCGCGGGTTTATAAAACATTGAAAAGATTGAAATGCGAGACTATGAACTCACCTTAGGAAATGAACGGAAAATGAATATCGAACAGGTAAAACATGTCACGGACGAGTCCGAAAGCAACCTAATTAAATACAGGTCGTATAAGTACCGAGTACTTTAATTAATAACGTTAAATAATCCTATAGTTGTTACATCGTACTATCGTTCGGGCTATCATAAATCAAGAGGTCATGACATGACGTTCGAGGAGTTAGGACACTTTAAATCGTAAATCCAACAACTCGTCGAAACGCTATCCGAAGAGGCCTCATTATGAAACTCCCTAGTATTATAGCACTTTGATAACCACGTAATATTCTATATAGCATAATCACTGACTTAGTCGTTATGTAACAAATAATATTTATAGAATGGAAACGATTTATAAATAAATATTTTTCGTAAATATGACCTAATTTGTCGTTTTAAGTCCGTTGCCTCGCGTGTACTTAACGCCTAACGTCTTCGAAGTAAACGATATGATCAAAATATAACATTTTCAAGTTTTTGATATTCTGCGATGAATAGTGTTTTTTACTGTTCACGACAGCTATTTTACTCGTTTTTAGTTTTAATTAACGTAAAACCCGTTTTAGCGCCGTATCATTATCGTAATAAAGCACTCCGTTTTAGTGATCTTTCGAACACGTTCTCGATTAAAAGTTAATCATATTATTAGATGTTATAAAGTATAAGTTTCTAAATGAATATACTTTTTATAAAATTTTTTTGTTTATAAAAGTAATAAACATCGTAAACTTGTATAAGGCGTATCAGTCTTCGTTATTAATTCGGTTTTCGATTCTTATATGACCCCGTTCTATCCTGGACATGTAAGTTAATTTATAAAAACATTAAAACAAATATGAAAATTTTATTGAATTACAAAACAGCCCCTAGCGATATTATTTCCAAAATGTGTTTTAAACTTGTTTAATGCATGTGATTTAATTTAGTAGTTTACTTAAAAAAAACCCTAATAACTATATGTAACATATGTGATACATTTATATTAATGTCCATTAGCCATAATATTTTTCATATGTCCTTGAATAACAAGTTTAACAAATTACTTTCTATTATTGTATTCACATGTGATGATAAAGTAAACCTTAATAAAACCACTAATTAACTAAACATGTTTATACTTTAGTCCATAGGTTTAACATACTTTTACATTATTTTTTCATGATAAAAATGACCATATGGACATAAGAATAAGTGTGCAGAAACATAAGCATAAATGAAAACTCATATTACCTAATACAAACGTCTTAGTTGGTGATTAAAGACATAATTAACGATATAATACCTTCCTTAACCATAAAATGACTCTTTTCCCAATTTAAACAAAGATTGGTGTCTTCGCACCTTTGGAGCATCTTGTCTACACAAGAGAGGCAATTTCCGAATAAATTTCCAAAGACCGAAAAGTCGTCCATGAAGACTTCCATCGTTTTTTCGATCATATCATGAAAGATATCCATCATACACCTCTAAAACGTGCCCGACGCATTGTATAAGCCGAAAGGCATGCGACGATAGGCGAACGTTCCGTAAGGACATGTGAATGTTGTCTTTTCTTGATCATGAGGGTCAATGGGAATTTGAATGTAACCTGAGAAACCATCGAGAAAACAATAGTACTTGTTTCCCGCTAATCTCTCAAGCATTTGATCCATAAACGGTAGTGGAAAGTGGTCTTTACTAGTGGCTTCATTTAACTTTCGGTAGTCAATGCAGACACGCCATCCCGTAACCAATCGAGTCAGAATTAATTCATTTTCATTATTTTCAACAACGGTAAAGCCACCCTTTTTCGGTACACAATGTATGGGGCTTACCCAAGGACTATCCGAGATCGGGTAAATTAATCCGGCGTGAAGAAAATTTTCAACCTCTTTTTGATGACATCGTGGATCTTTGGATTCACCCGTCTTTGGTGTTGAACCGCTGGTTTGTAGTCATCTTCCAAAAGAATCTTGTGAGTATAAAATTCCGGGTTAATACCCTTGATATCGAAGAGTTTCCAAGCGATGGCTCGCTTGTGTGACTTCAAGACCTTTATGAGAGCGGCTTTTTCCTCGACACTCAAGTCTTTAGCAATTATGACTGGTAACTTGTTGTCACCTTCCAAAAATGCGTATTCGAGATGAGGAGGTAAGTCCCTGAGTTCGACTTTGGGCGGGTCATCAATTGAAGATTTATTATTCTTAGTTTCACAAATTTTAAGTTCTTTTTGAATTTCAGGCAAATAATTTTCTTGGTTCGGAGGGGGTGATGATGGATCATCATCGAGAAATGATTCAAGAAGAAGAATATCCCCCTCCGAGTCATAGTAAGATTCATCAACTTCTAGTGAAGTTGGATCATCTTTAAGAGCGAGGAAAGCATCGACTTCCTCAAGAAGAAAATCACTATCCCCGAAGGGAGTAAGAGTCGGAGAAGAGGTAGAGACGATCGGGTCACAGTAAGGAGTGGGATTGCCACTCGCGATTACATCGGAGAAACCAAGAACTTCTTGAGAATATTCCTCACAAGCCATTTCAATGACGTCGATTCGGTTTGCCGTCATATCATCGTAATTAGAGGAGTATCTCGAAGTTTGATCAAGATTGAATGTTATGGCTTCTTTCCCAACATGAAGAGTTAATTCTCCTTCGTATACATCAATCAAAGCACGTCCGGTCTTTAAGAAGGATCTCCCGAGAATTAGGGGAACTCGGCGATCGGCATCAAAGTCTACGACTACAAAGTCGGCCAGGAATTTAAACTTTCCTACTTTAAGGTAGATATCTTCGGCGATATTGATTGGTTTGGTAATCGAATGGTCTGCAAGTTCAAGAATCATACAATTAGGAGTGAGTTCACGGATAATGGCATGAGATTTATGCTAGCGCCAAGATCGGCCAAGACTAAGCATTCTTCCATTCCGGGAAAATCACACAGTATTAGAAATTTGTCGAGGTCTCCAAGTTTTTCAGGTAACTTGTTGAGTATAACTGCCGAACAATGTTCATTCAAAGGAGTTCTAGCCATTTCACTTAATTTTTCTTTGTTTCCGATTAAAGCTTTAAGAGTGGAGGCAAATTTTGGCATAAGAATCAAAGCATCCGTTAAGCTAATTTCGAAACTCAAATCTTTAAAGATTTTGTAGAATTTCTCAATTTGGTCGTTAGCTTTTTCACGGCGCCTTTCATCATTACGTCTCGAAGGATATGGAATTGACGGTTTCAAGTTAGGCATCGAAACACTAACGGGAGTAACAACGGGCTTAGAATTTGGTACTTGAGATTGAACTTGGATAACCGGAGGTTGGACGTCTTTGGTACTTCCGTTATTAGTAGGAGGTACCGTGTCCTTTGTCACCTTGGTTTCACGTTCCACTACTTTAGGAGGAGAAGAAGTAGTAGGAATCGTGGGTCCTTGATAAGCAACACCGCTTCGGGTGGTAATACCCTTCAAGTCTACCTTCGGGTTAGCAACGGTGTTACTAGGGAGTGTCCCTGAACCTGAAGTAGAAGCGGTATTCGAATTCATAAACTTGGAAAGCATATCCGTTAAATTAGTCATTTGATTTTGCAAATTTTGGTTTTGGTCTTGCATGTTCCTCATCACTGCATCATTAGCTTTGACGTAGCTTTCAAAATCGTTCTTTGTCACACCTTGTGTTTGCGGAGCCGGAGCTTGGTAAGGTTGAGCTTGGTGAACCGGGGGTTGATTAATCGGAGGTCGATAAATTTGGTTTTGGTTGTAATTATTTCCCCGGTTTTGGTTGTAACGGTTTTGATTGTTTCCTTGGTTTTGTTGAACTGGAGGAAAACCGGGAGGTCGAATTTGATTAGCAATCGGGGCTCGGTAACCGGTATTTCCTTGATTGAAATTAGCTGCTGCTGCTTGGGAAACATATTCTTGAATATTGTCACGATAAACGTTGCCATCGGTGGCGGGACAATTTCGGTAAGAATGAGTACCACCACAAGTAACACAACTTTCCTCGACCGCTTTTACGGGAGCGGGAGCTTGGGTTTTCTTATCGAGAAGTAAAGCTTTCACCATGTCTTTAAGTTCAGCAACATCGGGAGAGATACCGGGGGTAGAACTGCTCGAACTCACTTTTGCAACAACCGGTTTGTTACGTGAATTACGAACTTTGGATTTGCTTTCAATGATTCTTAGGCAATCACGGGGCATTTTATCCAAAAAGTTACCACCCGCGGCGGAATTCAACGAATCTTGATCATTAGAGTTCAAAGCATTATAGAAAGTATCGAGTTGATGTAACTCCGAAAATCCATGATGTGGACATGCTCGAAGAAGATCATTGAATCGGTCCCATGCCTCGTAGAAAGTTTCATCAAATCGTTGTTGAAATCTCATGATTTCATTTCGAAGATTTGTTGTTTTGGAAGGAGGGAAAAATTTGTTGATGAATTTCGAAACAAGATCATCCCATGTGATAATCAATCGAGGGGGTTCTTTTTCAAGCCAAATTCGGGCTGCACCCTCCAGAGAAAATAGGAAAAGCATAAGCTTTACCGACGTATTTGGGACGTTCAAGAACTTCATCGTAGAAGTGATCTTGTTGAAATAACGGATGTGAGCATGAGGGTCTTCTTTGTCATGTCTGAAGAATTGCTTGTTTTGAACGAGGGTAAGCAAACCGTGCTTAAGCTCAAAGTTGTCCGCGGTGATTTCGGGCACAATGATGGCATCCTCGTAACCCACGGTGGGTGCTTCGAGTAATTGAGCCATAGCACGAGTATCATCCATCGTAACTACGGGAGGAGCTTGATTTTCAATTGGTTCCACAAGATTGAATGGTTCAACAAAAGTCGGTAGGACTTGTTGTTGTTGACGGTTAGAATTACAAGATTGAGAACTAGTGCGCATGCACTAAAATGTAAAAAGAAAATTTATACTAAAATATTTTTTTGGTTTTTTCAACAATGTATTCACAATATATTTTAAATACGGACAATGAGATAAGACACTTAAACCTAATAATCAACTTGCTTCTCGGTAACTCTTTAAAAGAAAAACGCACAAAGGAGTTTGTTTAACTTTAAAAGGTGAGTCGTACGTCGCAAGAGACACAAAAAGTAAGTTTTTGATCTTTGGTTCGGGAACTTATTGATGGATAATACTTCAATTGTAAGTATTATATGTTGGTGTTCTTTTATCAACTTGGTGCATTTTTTTTTCTATTTTTTATGGACAATCTTTTTTTTATATTATATTATATATATACTAAATAGAAGAAAAAATGTTATTGTATATTTTTTTATATGAAAATAAACAAATTAACTTCACAAGGAAGGATCTTCAAAGCACTAATCGTCAAACGTCGGAACGACAATCGTTACACTCTTCCCCGGCAACGGCACCAAAAATTGATTTCAAACTTTATATATGGAAAATAATAATAATAATTATATTAACCAAATCGATCCAAGTTTCCTCGGAAAGATTTAATAAGCAAGAAAACCAATAATAACCGGAAGTAGTATAGAAGTTTCCCGGGTCGTATCCTCGACGAAGGTGTAATGGAATGTCGGATGACAAATGATCTTTGATGTTTGAACATCAATATTTTTGGATTTTTGGTACGTAGGGAATAATATATAAATGGGAAGGGGAATCCTAAATACAAATAAACATTTAAAACAAATACGGGAAACCTAAAAACGCGACTAAGTTATCAAATTAAGGCAAAATGACATATGAAAATTCAAACTTAATTTCTAAACCTCAAAATATGCAAAAGAAAATTTTCAGACCTTTTTTTCTATTTTTTAGCTTTTTTAATATTTAAATGACTTTTAAATTAGAAATAATGGGAAAAATAGCAAATTAAACAAGAAAAATCCAAAAAAAATTACAAGATGCTCAGAAAAGTGCTAACAATTAAGGAAAAAAAAGGATGCAATTAGCTTATTAAATAAGCAGTCAAAATAAGCAAACCAGCCACGAAGTCTATTAATTAAGCTAAAAACTAAATAAGAAACATGGAAGGGCCAAAATGGACAAGTAGAAAAGATAAGGGTGGACTGGGTCAAAAGAGCAAAAAGGACAAATTGTGGGAAGGTTTTAGGTTCGAATCCTACAGACCCCTTTTTCTTGTTTCTTTTTTTTTTTATTTTGGAAAAAGTTGAAAACAAATATGTAGATAAGCTGTAAATAAGACCTTTTGAAAGGGAAACTTTTTTAAAACTCTAATAATTAAGTAGTTAATAAGCCACAACAATAAGCCAAATCACAAGAACAATTCCTATGCTGCTACAACATAAGAATTCAGAACCAAAAAGGGAATTTCAACAACTAATTTAGAGGGCTTATGGGATAAGCTGGGACTCCAAATAGGACATACACACAATACAACTATAAATAAGCAAGGAAAAGCAATAAACGTGCAAAAAGAACAACAATAAGGACAAGAATTCAGGCAAATGAACAGGCTTATCAGCAGCTATTTTAGGTCTTAGCAAATTTTGAAATATTGACTAAAAACTCACACAAGATTTTATAACTAAAACACTTAAACAAAAGGACTATTATGATGATTAAAGGTAAAATAAAATTGACCCAAATGTTTTTACTCCTTTTGAGCCATTACACAGCAATAAACAAGAACAATCCAAACACCCCTTTAATACCAAATCAGCTACTATTTAACTTGCATACAAAATTTTAACCCACAACCTATCACTACCAGATGATAAGAAGCTTATATATTAGCTAATAAATAGGTTCAATCAACAATAAAGCAAAAACAAACAAGATGAAAGCAAATGCAAGATATTTTGGTATTTTTACAGTTTTTATAAAATAAGTAAAATGGTTATTAACTAGCAACCTACTGAATTTACTCTTTAAACTGTATTAATACTATATAAAAAAACATATAAAATCAATAAAATCACAACAAAAAGCAGATAAATAAGCTGAAATCTAAAAAATTGCAAAAATGGAAATGAGAACTTACCTCTAGTCCTTAGCTTGAACCAGTGACTTAAACCCTAAACCCTAGCTTATATGCCTGCCACAGGCCCTATTTAAACCTTATATTACCCTTTTTAGCAACTCACTTCACCAAATAAGCTCAATAAGCTAAAACCAAAATACCACAGCTATTTTTTACAACATATTCCAAAACCATCAATCCTAAAACCATTTCTTTACAATTCAAATCCAAACTAGCAGCTTCTATAAGTGTTTCTTTGAGTGAGTTTGAGTGAAGGAGCTTAGACTTATAAGCTATGAGAGAGCTTATAAGTATAAGCTGTTAGCTTATTTAACTTTTAATTCAAAAAAACAGTCTATATGAGATTTCCTAAAAACTTGTAAGATTAAAAAGGCTCAACAACAATAATTAAAGAAAACAACAGCTTAAACAAAATCAAACTTTCTTTAATAATTAAAAACAATTACATGACTTTAAAAAAAACATTACAATATTTAATCTAAAAAGAAAAATGGAAAAACTCGCTCTCTTCTTTCTTCTGGTCTTCTCCTTATATAGGGGGTGAGAAACCTTAATTCCCTTTTCTTTGAAGCTTCTAGCCCTTCCATATGAGACCCTTGGATCAAGGGTTTTACTTTGGTTCGTTGGATCATAAGCAGCCAATAGGGTAGTGAGAAAAGTGCCAGCTGGGTGTGGGGTAGATGTAGATGGTGGTGGGAGGAAGAGTTGGTCGGGTGGTGGTCCAAACTGTGATGGTGACAAGGGGTAAAAACCATGGGGGTAATAATCCTCTTTAAAGATGACAGTACCCATGGGTTAAAAGATAGTAGTTTGGTGTTTTTGGCATAAATAGCCCTCGAAGGTGTTTTTGGTTGATTGCACAGCTCGTCTTGTGTTGTTGCAACAGTTAGTCCAAAGGGACTAACGATGTATAGGATTACAGATTTATGGCTGGGTTTCGTTTTAAGTGTATCAAATTGGGGGAAGAACTTTGGGAAATTGACACATTTAGCCCCTGTCTTTGTTTAACAGTTTTGGTGAAGGTTTAAAGAATTACAAAGCATTGAACAGTTGAAGTGTTTCTTGAAGACGAGGTTCGAAGAGTCCTTTGAACATTTCCGGTCTCATTTGGAGCATTCGATCCCAATACAATTTCCTCCTGAACATAAGCTCGTCTATTATTTCTTCCAGCATTACTAGAGTTCCTGCTTTGAATATTTACCCTGTCACCTTGAATGATTGCTTGGTTTTTGGTATTAGATGAAGTGCGAAGACGATTATTTGTTGGAGTTGATAATTTTTAAGTAATGGCTAGAGAAAGTAACAACATTGCAGATGTTAGAGGATCTTTAGAATTGGTGTGAACATCATCCTGCTGGTATTCATCTTCATAATCAACCATAGACGTGGGATGTGTCACATAGTAAGACGATGTGTTTCTGGAAGATGAACCCGTGTGTGCTACAAGAGCCAAAGGATCATGATATTTTTCTAACTTCTTTGCTCTTGAGACATTAACCAGTTTCTCAAATTGCTGAAGGTAATCAAAAAGATCATCAAACGTATCCATTGTCAAACGTTTAGCAAGACGAACTTGAGTAACATATTTCAACCATTCCGGTTGCAAGCTATTCAGAAACTTTGTGTTAATTGTAACAATTGGAAAATGCATGTAATTTCTTTCCAAATCGTTTATTAACTGAGCAAAACAATTGTAAACTGAAACAAGTGCTTCCCCTGGTTCAGCAACAAACTGATCAAATTCGTTTGTAAAACGAGTTTCTCTATCAACTTTGTTTTGTATAGTTCCCCTCATAAGACGTTCAACTCTTTTCCACATGTCCTTAGCCGAAGTGCAAGCATCCACAGAATTATAAATGTCATTTGGAATAGAAAGAAGAATTAGATTCATGAGCTCCATCTCAGCATCATAATGCAATAACGCATCTCCTTGTAAATCCTTAGCAGTTTGCAATTTCAGAACTGTAGAATTGTTAGGAATGAACATCTCAAACTTATAAGGACCTTCATCAAGCGCTTTGTTAAGCTACTTTCGGTTTTCCCTCTTTTGATTTATGTATCGTCTAAATCTACTTGCCCACGGTATATAACTACCCCTTTCAAGCATGGGAGGCCTAGTCTCAGAACCGGCATCAGCAAGGGATTGTTGATATGTTTTGGATGTTGACATTTTTTATGATTCAAAGATTGGATCTTTGTAGACGAAAATGAGTGATATTTGTGAGAAGATTTCCAAACTCGGTAACACTTGTGAAACTCAGACAGCACTGTTCTCAGATAACAAGTAGTCTGAAACTCGGTACACTTCTCGAACAGAACTAAACTCGAAAAAAACTACTAACAAACTCGGTATTCCTAAAACGTATTAAACTCGGAAATACCCTTAATCCTAAAATCGATTATAGCAATCTCGATAAAACCGAGTTTTAAAAAATTCGTTGACTAAGGATTAACAATGATCACAAACTCGATGAAACCGAGATTTATGATGACTGATTAATCGAAAACACATATAACGTCAAATTCGATAAAACCGAATTTGACTTCCGAGTTTTAGAAACTGAAGATTTTGTTTTCAAAAACCCAATTCACTATAAAATCGTGAAATTGTGGTTTTAACACTTTGTAAGCGTATTCCCGAGAGCAAATTCCATAAGTCCTTATTTACACTTTTTGATAAAACCGAAAATGTGTAAAAACGTATAAAACTCGATCTTCCACCAAGTTTATCAATAATCTCCTAATATACGATTTTCGATAGAACCGAAAATACGTATATATCTATTACAATACTTTCCTATCGAGAAACTAAGATTAATAAGCAAAAACTATCAGAAAAACGATCTGAGAATACAAAGATTACATCCGAGAATGCTAAACCACTTCCGAGAATATTGAACCATTTCCGAGAATGATAGAATACTACTAAAAATGAAAACTCCACCAAAATTCATAATGTAAAATCCAGTAGATCACTCAATCACGTTCAATTACTCGAAATAACTGTCAAAATACAACTCAAAAGCTCAAAAAACTCAACCGAATCCACCGAATATCATCTTGTGGTTCTCGGACGTGTATAAAATTCACAAATTGACTCACTCGTATTCTCTAATGGCTCTGATACCACTTGATAGGTCTTATTTATCTTGAATCATACATTATCAACCATGGAAGCGTGTAGAGAATAGTAGAGGAGGGAAAGTATTCCAAAATTCAAATGTTATAAAATGGAGGGAAAGGGAAAATGTTTGTTACAAGGCATCACCCTCTAATCATGATTAGAGGGGTATTTATAAGAGAAGGAAGGAGTCTTCCCTTCCTTTATTTTTCACTTCTGGTCCCTAATCTTTGGTAATTATACTATTTTTTTCTTTTAGCATAATATACCTTATTGCAAGCTACTTTATTCTAAACAAAATAAAGACTATTAACTAAATATAACTAAACCACATAATCGACACTTTTTATGAACCTAACAGAATGATCAACCTTAAGCCTAATTACCCAATTTACCTTTTGACTTGTTTCTCCTTAGCTCTAGTGGTGGAGATGTGTATCCTTGCCAAGCATATGATATGAAACTGATCACAACCGAGCAAATGAGCATACCAATTAAATGTTACACCTTAGATTAGTTAAGCGATCTGAGTGTTTTCATTTCCCATATTTCGTGAGGTGCTTGGTCTTGTACAGGTGATTAAAACGAAAGAAATGCTTAACGAAAAAATCCTTAACTTCGGTTAGGATACATTTTCAATAAATTTCTAGAGTCTACTTGAGGACAAGTATGATTCAAGTGGGGGGATATTTGATGACATCAAATAACGTTACATTTATACCATCATTTATCCCGAACAAATTATCCACTTTTATATAATTATTGCATGAATCATTACTTAATTGCTTAAAGTTGTAAATTGCAGTAATTACGGAATGATTTGTGAAGACATGCTAAAAGGCGCACTTTTTAGAACTTAAATGATGATATTTAAAGATTGCTTATTTCTGCTAAATACGTCGTTTCTAGAAAAGAAGATACGGCGTATCAGCGCTTGGACTTCGCAAGAAAACGCGTTTGCTCAATTCCCAATACGGCGTATTGATATTTGCTTAATTGTATACTAAATAACCCGGGATTTTGCCTAATAAAAGCCAAATAAATGCCAAAAGAATAGAAAATGTGTGCTTTTATGTCCAATTGTGCAGGAAAGGATTGAAAAGACAAAAAGAAGCAAAAACGATCAAAAACCGACAAGAAATGAGAAAAAGACAAAGAAACAAGAGCAAGACAAAGAATTCAGCCAGAGATCACAGCCGGATCAGCCCGACACAGTCAAACTCAGTCAAAGAAAGAAACAAAGAAGTCAAAGACCTAAATTACAAGTCAAGGGGCCAAGAATGTCAAGTGTTCAAGGATTAAGGGCTTATTTGAAGTTTGAAGTATCAAGGGCCAAAGTTGTTAAAAGAGCAAAGTTATTTATAAAGAAGAAAAGAAGTGAAACAACAACAAGGGCCGAATTTGCAATTTCTCAAACCTTGTTTACACTACAAAAGGGGCGGCTACAACCACAAGGACCGAAAGTGCCAATTACCCAAAGTTTCAAATAATAAACCCGGTTATTTCTCAACAGCCTAACAACCCTAACCGCTTCTAACTGATTTTCCCGCCCAAAACCTACACAACCCAAAACGTGAATTAACCCAACCCCGCTCCCTTTTAAACCCTCAATCCAGTTCATACTCCCTCCCCAGTCATAATAAACCACGTGGCAAGCCTCTATTGGATCGAACACCTCACTAAATTGATCCAACGGCTACAACTTGACTTAAAATGATCGATGGTTGAGATTTAAAGGAACTCTCTAGACTCCTTTCCCTCTCTTCACCCCTCTTCTATAAATAGCAAGCTAGGAGTTCATTTTTCGGTGTTAATTTTTCTGTTTTAAGTTTTTACTTTGTAATTTTCAATTTTAAGCAATTTACTTTCACTTTTTAGCAAATAAGCTTTTAAGCTCTTGTAATCTACTCTTCTAAGCTTGTATTTCTTCAATTGATTAATACAACTCAGTTTACAAGTGTTTTTGAAGCTTGATTTCATTTTTAAGCAAAATTCATTCAATAAGCTCCTAATAAGCTAATTCGAGCTTATTACTATTCACAAGCTCAATTTTAGTTAAAATTGTTGTTATAGTGATTCATTTACTCAATTCTTTCAATTTACTGAAAACTCAAAAATAAGCTGCTGTAGTAAGAGCTTATGAAAAATAAGTTTGCGAAATCTTTGATGTGTGGGGCATCGATTTCATGGGGCCGTTCCCGTCTTCACGAGGGAACAAATACATTCTCTCCATCGCGTATCACCCACAAACAAGTGGGCAAGTTGAGGTATCCAATCGTAGCTTGAAACGAATTCTTGAAAGGACCGCGGGCGAAAATCGTGCCTCTTGGTTGGATAAACTAGATGATGCACTTTGGGCCTTCCGTACAGCTTACAAAACACCCATCGGGTGTACCCCATACAAGCTCGTGTACGGAAAGGCATGTCATCTACCGATCGAGCTCGAGCACAAAGCCTACTGGGCCTTGAAGCATGCAAACTTTGACCTTAAGACCGCGGGTGATCACCGTAAAGTTCAACTCAATGAACTAAATGAACTTCGTGATCATGCCTATGAGAACTCTTTGATCTATAAAGAGAAAATAAAGAGGATCCATGACTCAAAGATTAAAAACTGCGTTTTCAACATCGGTGATCAAGTCCTCCTCTTTAACTCTCGATTGAAGATGTTCTCAGGCAAGTTGAAATCCCGTTGGTCCGGACCGTTCACCATTACCCAAGTCTTTCCATATGGCACCGTTGAGTTATCTCAAAACTCCGGGCCAAACTTCAAGGTGAACGGTCATAGAATTAAGCACTACTTTGGAGGGGACGTACCACAATTGGTTGTCCCGGATCTCCAAACCTTCCCCAAGGACAAATGAATTCGGGGATTGGGTCAAGCTTAGTGACCCTAAACAAGCGCTTCGTGGGAGGCACCCCATGCTTATCCTTCTATTTTCTTTCTTATTTCTATTGTGATGTGAGGAGGCTTGTACTCTTCCGATTCTTGTTGTTTGTACTTGTGATTTTTTGTAGGATTTTCCCAAAATTTTCTGAAGACTCTCGTGTTCGGTGTTTTGTCCCGGTCCACTCGAGCTTCCTAGCCTTTGCTTGCCATTAGTTTGGGGAAATCCAATATCCTAATCTTATCGACTAACGTTTATCTTTAAGCATACTTAATAAACGGCTTAGGATTTACGTAGAGACCCTTCTTAAAACATTAAGGACAATGTTTAATTCTAGTATGGGGGGATCTATCGATTTGATTATGCCTGCAGCCGTTGTTTTCGTGTACCCCCGTTTACCCACAAAAATTTTATAAAAAAATTTAAAAATAAAATAAGTGTTTTGTCACAATTTTGACTTTCCTGCTGGGTAGAATAAGAATAAATTTTGACCCGATCGAGCGTGTTGAGCTCTAGCTTGTTCCTTAACTTTTAGGCTAAGCGTTCGCGTAAATTCGCGAAGAATGAAAAATGATAGAGTTAATTATGAGTTGGATGCTAAACAAGGATTATTTGGAAATCTTAAGAGCTTATGTATGTAATTTGTGGCCTTTTTTCCCATAAGCTTTTAACCGGACTAATCATATGTGCTATTTTTGGAGATTAAACTTAAATCAATAATTTTTATGTAATATATAGCAAAAATTTTAGTCTTAGTTCAAACTTATACTTGAATTTTTCAAAAAGAAGTCTTCTCTATATATTAAAAAAAATAAAAAATTAGTAAATATTTATATAATAAAAATATATAATAATAATAAAAACTGTGGGCTGATAAAAGTTTACTGCCTCTTGCCGCTCAAACCCGATTTGGAATTCTTCTCTAAAGAAAAGCCCCATAGTAGAATAAAAATCGATTGAGACGAAAAAAGTTTTTGCTACACTTGCCGGGCTTACCAAAACTAACCGATGTTGCAGCCAACTAAAAGGACGAGGTTTAAAATTTTCCAATCAATGTTATGTTAAATATAAGAGTTAATTAATAAATATAACTATTTTTGTTAAATTTAAATATGCTTTTGAACTTGACTATTTTCATTTTAAGGATTTTTAAATTACGCTCTTGTAAATAACGAGAAACCTGAATTTTTTAAAACCTTCTAAGGTCCGTGAGTCCCGATACTAGTCTTTGTGGGGTGTCAAAAGCCTGGTCACTTAGCCGCAAGGTTGGAATGTGCTGAGACGAAAGTCGCTATATGGGATGACCTCGCCTTCAAACTCATTATTCTCGGGTGAAACGTAAAACATAGAATTTTGCAAAACGTTAATCCACGGTTGAAATTCAAAATAGCACATTCACCTAAGATATAATAATTATCTTAACTGATATGAGTAGTGTTAGCATCTTAACTGATATTTAGCGGTGATTTCGTTTTAAGCTTGGTTTGGAGCAAGTGTAAAGTCGGGGATGATGAATTTATCCTTTTTGGGGCATTCTCGGATCGAAATGCATCTTGTTCTATGATCCCTAACAGTTATGGAAATAACGAAAGTCGGAATATTCTAGGTAGTTGCTAAAAAATGGAAAAAGTTTTGAAAAATGGGAAAATAGGGTGTTTTAAAGCTTGTGATTTCTTAACTCTCCCCACAAAAGTCTTTGCTACTTTTCAAAGATTTAGTTTGGGGAAGTTTTGAGGTATTTGGTTTTAGAGCATATAATATTGCGTGAGGACACGGCAATCACTTAGTTTGGGGAATTTTGATATGTGAGAAATCACATATCCCGTTTATATCAAAAATGACCCTCAAAAGATTAAATTGTGCAAATTATGCTTGTATGTTGCTTGTTTTGTCATTTGTGATGTGTAGGTACGGATATTGCAAAAAATCACAAGAAGATGGTCAGACCCGGACAAACACGAACACGGGAACAGATAGAGTGTACAAGAGCCGGAAGTTTCTAGCAAAAAGTCATCAAAGTCAACCCTGGTCAACACTTGGTCAACCAATAAAATGACAAAACCGTCAAAAATACCAAGAGAGCCTTATTGTTAAATCTATTTCATCAAAGGTCCTTAAAACCATAACACCGTTAGTCCTTTTATTATTAAAAGCTAACGGTCGTTATCTCTTTATTTACCAAAACCCTTTAACCCTTTAATCTCAAGCCCAAATAACTAACCAAGCCCAAATGACCTCAGTCAAATATCAAACGCATAATAGGGTAAAAAGAAAGGGCGCAAAATGTTGTTTCTACTGTTCATCATCTCCCTCAATTAACCCTGCATAAAAAACAAAGGGTAAATCCCACTTGACTACGTGGCTAAAAGATTCGAGTACTAAGCATTGAGTTGACAGAGCAAAACGTCATCAAGTGCTCTCATTGGCTAGAATTGACAAGGGGAATGACACGTTGGATTTGGAAAATAACAACACAAATACCGATATTAGATGAATGAATTTAAACACCACCGACCAAGCAGAAAAGAAGCACAAAGCCTCTGACAAACGGAATTTGCCATCCGCTGGCCATACTGTGTGCTTATCCAATTTTGATCCAATGCTAAGAAGGGAAGCAACCATGATTAAGCAATGATTGAAAGGCTGAGATGAAGACCAAGGGGAGCGTGTGCAGAGGCATAGAAACTTCCTCTCAAGCCTATAAATAAAGGAGCACCCTCACTCAAGAAAGCATCTAGGAGTAGTTATAGAAAGTAGCTTGTAGAATTAGCTTATGAATTTTTCGTTCAAACTGTTTTAGCTTATAGATTTCTACTTATTGTAACCTTCATTTAAGCTTGTAATCAGTTTCATATTAGTAATAAAAGTTCGTTTTTCTTATTAATGAATTGATCCTTAATGTTTTCCTTTAACTCAAATCTGTTTGATTAAGCTCTATTTTGTTCACATAAGCTCATAAGTTCTCTAATCTACTCATAAGCTAGTTACTAACTCAGTTAAGCTCATAAAAGCTTAACTGAGCTTTATTCAAACAAATCCACCCTTAAAATTTACCTCAGCTTGTTATTGGAAGGGAAGTCAATAATGGAAGGACTTCCAGGACCCTACCAGCTTATCACTTGATAAGCTGGAGCTTGTTGATAGCTCAATTGAGCCTTTTTATAGCCTTGTTTTGAGCAAGGGCTCTTGTAAGTCTTCATTTCCATTTTAGCTTATTTACTATTCATTTGCTTATTATTGCTTATTGCTTGCTTTTATTTGCTTATTTGTGTTTGCTGATGATGATTGTTGCTTATTATGCTTAGGTTTTAGTTTAAAAATCTTGTGTGCAAGTTTTCTTATATTCTGTCTTAAAATAGCTCATAAAATAGCATATTCTAATCTAGCTTATCTGAGTGCTTATCTGCTGTTTAAACTTGCTTATTATTTTCTTCTTAGCTTATATATTATCTGGTCTTAAAGTTTTGTTCATTAAAAATCAAGTAATCAAGTTAAAATAGGCAAAACTGTGCTTAAAGGAGTGTTTGTTTTAACTGATTTAATGGGGTAAAATGGGTCAAAATTGGTTTTAACTCTTGGGTCAACTTAGTTTAGCTTAGATTAGTCCAAAAATTAAGCTGGTTTAAGTTTTAAAGTGCTAAAACTCAAAATCTAGTTTTTAAGAAGTTAATATTTGAATCTGTCTTAGTTTTGACAGATATTGGTGTTCTTATTGTTTAATTTGTGATTTGTGAGATTAAATGCAAGTTTTGTGTTGTTTGAGTCTTAAAAACAAGTTGGAAACCAAGTTTATAGGTCTGCTTTTGTTACTTTTGGTTTTGAGTATAATCTGTCAAAGTTGCTAAGTGTTTGAAAGTTTGAAATTCAGCTTTTTCATTTGATCATTGTGGCTTATTGTTTATTTCAAAATGATTTTTGAGAATTGATATAAGTTCTTTAAGGTCTAATCTAAATCTGTTTTGAGGTTAAAATTCCATAAGGATCTGTTTGTGGGCTTATTTTTAAGCTCAAAAGTAGTGGTTTGTTAAGACTGAAAAAAAAGTTTTCTAAGTGTTGACAAATGAACAAACAACTTTTTCATTAAGCTTTTTAAGGGCTTATTTGTCTTTCAAACTCCTTTTTGATTAATGATTATTGTAGCTTAGTGTTAGAGCTTTTCAGTGGTATAACTCATTAAGCCATAAGGATCCATCTTTGAGCTTATTTTTAAGCTCAAAAGTGCCCCCCTTTGCTGTTTGCCTGCTGTTTTGTGCCATTTTGCTTAATTGGCTTATTTGTGCTTATCTGCTTATTTTCCTAGCTTATTTAGGTTGAATATTGCTTATTAGTTTAGTTTAAGCCCATTTTAGCTAATGTCTTTTAATCTGGGGCTTATTTGAGCTTATTTGCAATTTAGCTTGAAATTTTAAGTGTTATAGCCTTTTTAAGTTTTCTGTCTTTTTAGCTTTTGTTAGTTGCTTATTTTTATTCTTTGTTGCTTATTTAGTGTAGCTTATTATCTAATTTAGCTTATTTCTCTTTTTGGTTAGCTTATTTGTGCTCAAAAGCCAAAACAGTTAGCCTTTTTAACTTGTTAGTTAAGTTAAGCCCTTTGTCAGCTTTAAGGGCTTATTTTCGTGCTTATTTGAGGTTTCTAAAAAAGGTGTCTTTATTAAAAGTGCTTATAATTTGCTTGTTAAAAAAGTTGTAAAAAATGGCTTTCAAAAAGCATTAGGGAGGGTGGAAATCCCAAGTGAGCAAGGCTCGAACTCGGGACCTCAACTCCCTCAACCCAACGCTTTACACACACCACTCACTACCATTGTGCTACAATACCTCATCCGTTAGAGCTTGCATTCATTTAGTACTTGTACACATTTTGAGCCCAATAAGCCCAAGCCACTTCGTGGCTTATTTTGAGTAGGGTTGAGGGGGGGTGGGGGGGGGGGGGGGGTGGGGGGGGGGGGAGGGTTTTTTTAGGAGCCCTGTTTTTTTTAGAATTTTTCAATCTTATTTGTTATTTTTAATTTTATTTTTAATTATTTTTCGAAAGTAAAATCTTAAAAAATAGCAAATTAATTAAGAAAATTACAAAAAAAATAGTTTTTGGTTTTAGAATAAATACTTTTAGGTTTACAAGCATTAAAATCATTTTTACCACTTTTAGATTTTAATTTTGATTTTTAGCTTTTTAAATTAATTTTGGAAAATAGATTTTTATTATAAAAAGTAGTTAAAAATAGTTTTCTTATTTTTTATCATATTTTAGACTTTTATAAAGTAGAAAATCATTTTTTGGAATTTTTAGGGATTAATTTGCTATTTTCTAGGATTTTTTAATAGATTAAATTAGTTTTTAATTCATAAAAAATTATTAAAAAGCCAAAAAAATATAAATCTTTTTTTAGAAAATTTTCTTTTGTCATATTTGAGGTTTGTATGCATTAAAATCTCTTGTAGGGTTTTAACTTGAATTAGCTGAAAATTTAACGCGTTTTTAGGATCCCGGTTTTGCATTTTTAGTTAATTTAGTGTTGCCTTAGTTAATTTTAGTGTAAAGTGCATCAATTTTCCCGTAGTTTTAGAAAACCAATCCCAAATTTGTTCCATTCAAGCATCAATTCTCTAAACGACTTTCGGCTTTCAATTGCATTCCTCGTTGGGGATAACGACCCGGGAATCGTACACCCGGATTACTATAATTGTGATTTTTTTGATTCTTACCCTTATTATATATTTATATATTTATAAGTATATATTTAGTTTATATTTATATTTATATTTTATATAGGTACAGTCAAGCTTGATCAATAATCAATGGTGTGAGCTTTATGCGGGTTTAGGTTAATTGTGACAAGATTAACTTGCGACAAACCTCGAGTCTAGGGAGAATATCCACCTAACTTTAGAATAATATGCCACCAACGAATTAATACAATCAGTGCACGAATAGACAATCAAGGCATGTTATTAGATTAAACTGGCTAATACGTTTTCCTCACATTGGATTGCTTCCCAATCTTTTGTTAATCATTTGTGTGCGTTATTTGTCATCACCTTAGTATAATTAGAACTAAACTCGTGCCAGTCTCTCAGGCTAAAAACCCTCCTTTGCGTTAGTTTAGGTTTAATTAGATTTAATTAGAATAATTAGGTTATATTAGTACTAAACCTAGATAAATAAAATACCAGTAGAATTAAGAGTTAACTTCCACTCTCAGTGTTTGACACCCTACTTACCAATGAAGCTACATCTGATCGGGTACAAAATGCAAGTTAGAGCATGAAAGAAAAAGATAACGAATATCATCAGAAGTGGAAGGTTTCAAACTAAGATAAAATTGCAAAACTTTCCTTGTATTTTGGTGTAATGTTCTTAGGTTGCATATATGAACTAGATAACAAATAGCTGTGCATAGTTGTAGGTAATTCAGGTGCACATTTAACAAGATCCTTGTTAAAAAAGGGTAGGAGAAGTATTTTTTAAAACATGAGAACTCTTTTTATATCATCTTATGCAACGAATAGTGATGCATTAAAATAGAAATCTCAACACAATATGACATATGTTCCCACGAAAGAATGCGTCTGAACACACAAATGACATGTAACACTGAATTCAATAGATCTGTTTACCTTCCAGTAAGCATTTCCCGCAATTGACCCTCCCGCTAACAACTTATGACATAGATCGGCGGCCACATCGCGACAACGATCTGAAAAACAATAGCGAGACACACCTTGCGTTATCTCCAATTTAGACAAAACAAATGTAGGTTATAAAACACAAACGAATTAAAAAAACCTTTAAACAAGAAATATGGTGGTGAAAATGATATTAACACAAAACGAAGTAAAAAAAACTCTTCAAACGTAGGTTATAACCACAATAACGAACAAAAACCACAAAACAATTAATAATAATTTACAAAAACGAATATGTAAGCAAAAAAATGAATTAAAAAAAAAACCTTACATAACGTTGAATATGGTGAAAGGAAATCGTTCTATGGAGAATTGTTTGATGCATGTTAATTTGTGCTTAATTTAGACATGGGGACTATAGTGCGGTTAGGGTTTTTTGTGGAAGAAGGGGGAGGAGGGTGAATGATAAGTAGATGTGGATCTAGTTTAATTCTAGAAATATGAAAAGAGAAAGTGATACGTATTATTTCTGCTAAAATCGTGGGACAGTTTTGAGAAAAAAAAAGATTTTCGAAATTCCTTAACAGATGCCACTTTCACTCATTATAAAGAAGTTTACCTAACATGTTCCTTATAATTACATTAGCAAGTAATGGCACAAAATGAATCTGATCACTAATAAATGATCTAATGGTTTAAAATTTGGTGTTCTGTATAAAAAAATTAAGGTCTGCAAAGAAAATGTCACTATTGTTAAGATAGATAACGCTCGATATTGAAATTTTATTAAACATATTGAAGTGATTACTTTTTACTAATGTGATTGCTTTTTACAATTAGTTTAATTTATGAAAATGTGATTATTATTAGTTTTTTTTGGTAGAGAAAGTAGTATAAAAATTGGTTAAAATGGGGTAATATATATAATGTTTGAAAAGGTTACAGAGTAATTTTGAATAAATTTTTTTTGAAAAATTAGTCGTTTAATAACGGGCTTATTTCTTTTTCTCGTCTTTTTCCCAGTTTTAACGCACGCCAAATCTTTGGCGTTTGCCAACTTGGCGCCAATAGGTGATGTGATGGCGGGGTTTGGCGGCGCCAAACCTTCTTCCATGTTGGACTTGGGCCCCTGTGTGTGTTTGTTTTTGGATCTTAATGGGGGGGGCTGTTTACTAACAAATTCTTTTGTAAACAAGAAAGTTGTATGTTTCTTTTTTTCTTGTTTCAAAAGGTAATCCTATTTGGAGAGGAGTACCAAAATCTACAAGGTAATCCTATTCTTGTTTCAAAACGACTATTTTTTGAAAAAATAGTCGTTTAATAACGGGCTTATTTCTTTTTCTCGTCCTTTTCCCAGTTTTAACGCACGCCAAATCTTTGGCGTTTGCCAACTTGGCGCACGCAGTATATGTGATGTGATAGCGGGGTTTGGCGGCGCCAAACCTTCTTCCATGTTGGACTTGGGCCCTGTTTCTTTTTTGCTTAATGGGTTGTTTACTAACAAATTCTTTTGTAAACAGGAAAGTTGTATGTTTCTTTTTTTCTTGTTTCAAAAGGTAATCCTATTTGGAGAGGAGTACCAAAATCTACACTCTTTCCACTCAGACTCAATCCCTCATCTTCATTAATTATATCTTCCACTTTACTCATCTATTCTACACCCTTCCCACCAAAATTCTTTCTGCCGCTAGTTTCTCTTTGCCGTCACCCCTTCTCGCCGGCGACGTTTGTTGTGTCGCTGTTAGCAGCTTGTCGCCACCATTGTTGCGAGGGTTGTTAAAATTGAGGTATATTAGTTGTGATCTATTGCATTTATTTGTTCATTGATTTGCTATATTTTATAAAGATCATTGGTCAATTAACAAGACTAATGCATATATTTGATTTCAAATTGGGTTTCCATAACTTCTTTTATGTAAACTTTAGATAAACTTAGTACAAACATTGTAGAGCATGGATCTGGGTTGAATAATCTTGTACAAAGTTGTTGGTTGGTTTTTAAAGCTTTGTTTGCGTATGGGGGCTTGATTTGATGAAAGGGCACAAAAGAATGAAAAGACCATTTTGATAACGTATTAAGAAGGAAAAAGAAACGCTATTTTTTAATGTATCAGTTTACTAAATGGGATACTTTATTAAGTCAGGACCATTATACACACAGGAAAAAAAAGAAACCCCCCCTTGTTGGGGTGGGGAGCCATTATACCCATGCTTTAAGGTACTATGCTTGGTTAACAATGTGGTCATTAGTTCGAGGTTCCAACATTGAATAAAGATGTTAAGTATTGGCATAGACTAAGAATTAATACAAATGTGGAAATTGTTATAATATAGTACTCTCTCCGTTTCAAAATAAGTGTTCAGTTTGACTTTTGGAAATATTTATTTTTCATCTTTGATCACAATTTTTTTATATAATAACTGATGAAAATTATACCAATAAAAATATATTTAAAACCCAATTCATTTATATATTTTGCATCAAATATTATATAACACAAACAAAATTAGCTAACGTCAAAGTTGAAAAAGTTTGACTTTGAAAAGTAAAAATAGACATTGATTTTAAGACGGAGTTAGTAGAAATTATTAGTAAGTTAAGGTGTAATTAGTCTATGCATAAAGAGTTATTTATATTTAGCTAGGTAGAGTTAAGATTAGACTTAAACTAGGTTCTAGTTCCCTTTTATCTCTATACAAGATCTCTATACAAGAGGTGAAGGGATGCTAGTTGATATATTTTTCTTTATTTATTCGTTAACTAAGAGCATCCTCAATGCAAAAAATCTTTAATGACTTTTTGTATCGATTACATTAATATTTAATTGTATTTTACAAACTAATAAGTCATTTTATAAACATGCTCCAATGCTACAAAGTCTTTGCAAAAGCTTTGTATTTTTTGTACCAAAAATATGGTATAGTTTGGGTGAGAGAATGACTCCCTTAAAATGTGGAATCCAAGCCCGTTAGGGTAGATTTTTCACTAAGTGAATGTGAGTAACGAACTTCCTGCTAAGAAAAAGGTAAACCGTTTGCCTTACCGCAGGAGGGGTTCCCGCGATTAGACTCTATCGTGAGAGTAAGTACTTGTTCTAAAAGTAGTATGTGTGTAATTTAGGTGCGGAAGTCATACCGTTGGGAGTGCTTAATGGAATCCTTATATAGGTTGATGTCGTTGTTGATTGCATGGGTCACGAGATGGAACACACCCTATGGACCGATGTGTAATATGGTGATTGTTGTTAGGTCAACATCATTAACTACGTCATATTTGGTAGTATAGCAGCTTTGGTCAGCACGTCATTGTTTGTTATCCGTATTTGGGACGTTGATGTTTTCCTTTCTCTTTCCCATGCAATATTCCTTACTTTGTTTATCTAGGTCATGGGTTTACCTTGTCAGATAGTAACCCATGGCTGTGATTTGGAATTTAGTCCTTGTGGATGCGGTCCAAGGTTGATCCTGGCCCATCCTTAGGTCTTTTGCGGATTGCTGGGCTTGAACCTAGCGCGGATAGTGAAGTTCGGAATTAGAATTCCAGATGACTACTATATGTCATCATGTCCCCCCAGTCTAGTGTGTTTATTTACGTGCGTTAAATGTCACCAGACTTGATTTGCTTGAAAACTTACGGTTTGCTTCTTCTGTACATAGCACGTTTATGTGCTTTTTCCGAGGTGCGTAGGTGGGCATCGAAGCCCGCGAATTGTTTTTGACCACCAAACCTCTTACTAACGCGAAGTTTCGTCAAATGACCGTTGATACTTTATAACCACCGTGACCCTTCATTTACTCGTATCTTGACCGTTGATTGGGAAGCCTGGATACGTGTCACGATCCTATTGTTCTAAGGTTTCACACACGGGTTGGTATAAAAGGGTGACTCCCTTATTCACTGTTACACTTTCTTTTTACCACTTTTCTCTCTCTATAACCTTCCTATTTCCGGTTATCTTTTCGATCATTCATCGTATCATTCCGGGGTCAATTTTAGGTGCAGTTTAGGCTCTATCATCTCTTCTTACACTTTTTCTTTTTTAGAAATGGCAAAAGACACTATTGCTACCGTTACCTCTGTGTTAACGCAAAAAGATTTAGATGAATTTTGCATAAAATGGCGTATTCTTGCTAGTGTGGAGCCTCAATTTCCTGGCCCCAATGATACGATTAGGGATAGTCTTGAGGGCAAGATAGGTATATATACATGTTTTATTGAGTTTGCCAACTTCCGGATCCCTCTTTTAAAATTTCTTCTTAATATCTTGGAGTATTATCAGATTAATTTCTCCCAACTTTCTATGATCGCTGCTGCTAAAGTGAGTCACTTTGAAATTTTATGCCGTGTTCATGGGATTGCTCCTACTGTTGGTATGTTCTATAGGTTCTAATGTAATTCCATTAGTAACGGTTGGCTCTCCTTTGAAAGGTGTAGAGGCCGAGATACCCCTTGTTGTTATACCAAGAATATTGACTCTTTAAAGCATTGGAATAATCATTTCTTATGGGTCAATGCTTCTATGGTCCCTATTTCTGTTCCATGGTTTGAGGGATCTTTCGTTGAACAGGATCCCACTCCTTCTAATGACATAATTAACCCTTAGTTTGCGGAGATGCTTTCTGAGAGTCCAACAGCTTTTAGGAAATATCCGGAAGTGTTTTTGTGTGTAGTAGATTTGAGTCGATCTTATAATGGTGAAGATGTCCATCCTACCTTTTTAGATGCTAATGATAAGGGTGGGTGTCTGCTTATATGTTTACACATGTTTGCGTGCGTATTTAATCTAGTGAACTAATTGTTGTTTGTTCTTTCTTTCGTAAAGATGGGTCTTTCTGATTTTATCAAGAGTTCGGATCCATTTAAGGTGAAAGTTAAGGAGAGGACTCTTTCACAAGGGGAACCTCCATTTCTAAAGGAAACTAAGGATAGAGTTATTCCTCCCTCCAGTGAGACCCTTTCTATGGTGGTTCATACTATTATGGATGAGTTGAAGAATGCAGCTGGGAAGAAAAAGAAGAGGGTTGCTTTTAATGATGGTTTGCCATCAGTTAAGAAAGTCATGGGTTCTTCTTCCTATATACCCTCACTGAAGAAACCCACTACCGCGGGTAAGACCCTGGTTGCTCTTCAAAATCTTGTTACTTAAAGTACTCAGGAAGGTATTGGGTTAGGGTCCGCCATCGCTGCCATGGATGAGTTTGTCCCATCCTCTGTTACTCCATCTCCGGATCATGAGTACCAAAATGAGTCAGGTTCCACACAAGATAGGAATGCCAGGACTCACCCTGCGACTCACTGGTTTGTTTTTGTTTCTTTAAGTTTACCTTCCACATAGACCATGAATACTGAGCCATCTTCTTTGAAGTCTGCCTCGCCTGTTCTACATGTACAGACATAAGCCGTGGTTGTAACTGCTGCCCCAGCTCATAAGGCGGATGCTTCTTTCACTCTGGCCCATAAGGCAGGTACTTCATCAGCTCCTAGTCATGAGGTCGGGACTTCATCTTCTGCTTCGGGTGGTGATTCCCTAGTTGATGAGTTCTACGAGTCCCAAACCATTAATTCTTCTACAGCTAAAGATATGTATATTCCAAATTGGGATATTACTAATGATTACCAGGTGGATGATGTTGTTATATGTCAGAACTTTATTGACCACGTCCCTACTCTTGGCTACTGGGCGCTCTTCGAAACTTAACTGATGCAGAGTTTCTTGACCAGGTTAATGTGAATACTGCTCAACATGCGTGTATGGTTTCGGAGCTTCACCTTTGGTATAACCATGAGATTGAGGTGTGGGAACGGTTTGAAAGGAGAATTATGAAGAGTGCCGAAATTATTCAGTAGAGGGATGTAGAGATTGCTAGTTTGAAATCTCGGTTAGAGAAGGCAGAAAGTGAAGCGACAGAGGTTGTTAGGCTCCGCGGCCGGGATTCTGAACTAGAAGTTGCATTCGCTGCTAGGATGAAGGAGCTTGCCGTGCTTGGGGCGAAGTACGCTGAACTACTTGGTCAAGTCTCTGGGTTGGAATCTTCACGCGACGAGTTAAAGGATCAGGTATCTAAGCTGGAGTCTGTGTGTGAGGACTTGAAGGGTGAGATTCAAGGTGAAGCTAAAATGATAGAAGAGTTCATGGTCATGCAAGATGTGGAAACCCAACGTATTGAGAAATAAAACGCAGAACTAGATGTGTGTCATGTTGAACTTTACTTTGATATGGACACAGAGCTCTACCTCACATGCTTACAGTTATTTTCGGTCGAAGATGGATCATTGGTCACGGCCTCCGTCTGGCTGTTATGAAGTGTAGCTAATCATTTGAATATCAGACAGCTCTTGGTAAGGCTATCTCGTTGTGTTAATACAAATAATGTCTAAAAACGTTATTTATATTTTTTGACCTCTCTACGTTTTGATAATGACAAAATGTAAAAACATTTTATGTTCAAAATAAACGTATACAAGTTATTAGTCGTAAATTCCTATTTCGACGTAAATCACTTAAGTTATGTACAGATAAGTATTAAACTTGTATAATGATCAAGAAAATAAGTTTTTGTCTTAAACCTTACATTTTTACAAATGTGACAAAACTTTTTTACAAGAATTAATTAGACAAAATATTTTTGTAATTAAAAAAATGTTTTATTAAATCTATAAATTTGAAATCTGGTTTTTCCCCCTAAAAAGATACCACCTAAACTAGAAAAACATTTTCCCACTAAAAGATAAGAAAAGGAGCGCCCTACGCTGGACGGTCCCCTTATAGGTGTGCCGGTCTCCAATATATCTGGGACCGGCTAGGTTTTAGACGCTCCTCAGCTTGCCTATAAATAGTGAACTGTTCCCAAACCATTTATACACCTTTTTCTATTCTAATCACCTTTCTTATTCTATATCTTTCCTTGATCTTTAACTTGTTTAGTCTTATTTAACAAGTGATTCAATGTTATTTCCTTAAGTGTAAGATAAGAACACACGTTATCATTAGAATGTGAAGTGTCATATTTTAGTGAGTCTTTATGTAACATTGGTTACGATTTTCTTATACATCTGATCTATTTATTCTCAATCTTGTGTAGTTGTGTAGATCCGGCTAGTGTGTTAGCTTGAAATAGTTGTGTGAGAGTCGGTTAGTATTTATCTAGTCCATAAAATACATTAGTCTAGTGGTAGATTGGTTCTAGCTAAGATTATAACTCGACATCTAGCTTAGTGTCAGAAATTGGTAAAAGCGATGTGTACCATTTTCTCCTCCTGAAGGGAGCTTGTTGACATAGTGAACTCTCGAGGTTGGGATCTTCGGAGCGGAGTGGGAGGTAGGGGAAGAGAGGCTTTGGATCGTTCTACTATTCTTTTTATTCTTTCTTGTAATTTTATTGGTTATATAGTGTTTATATTTATTATCTTTATTCTAGTGCTCATATATAACATTGTTGTTTGAATTAACATTTAACAAGGGGAAAAAATAAAATCTAAGTTTTCGAAACCAAAATTTTAAAAACGTAAATTAAGGTGAAAATATTAAACCCTCATCCCTTTTAGTTCACACAATTGGTATCAGGAGCCAGGGCACAAGATTTTTAAAATATATTGTATTTAAGCTTGAATCGATCTTTAAATCTTGTCAAAATATTAAAAAAGGGGTAATCTATGCAAAGACCACACTTTGAAAGCGACATTATATTTATTAAAAAATAGATTTGAAACTTATATGAAATCAAAAGATCTTGATCTTTGGCATGTTATTACTGAGGGTGATTTTCCGCCAGTTCAAAATAATTCATAAACTAAATAAGACGAAGTTGTCCCATTTGAAAAAATTGATGATCTTAAAAATGGACTTGCAAAAAATAACGAAGTGCTACAATGTCCTTTTTAATGCCTTGACCTAGGAAAATACGAAAGAACTTTTTTATGTGTAATCGCGCAAAAATATTTAGAAACTTTGTTTAATCAATCAAGGTAATAATCAAGTCAAAGATAACAAGATCGACCATTCTTATTCTTAAACAATATGGAATAATTCATCATTCCGAGACGAATCTATAAGTAAGTTTTTGCTAGATTTTAATACTATTAAAACTAGTCTAAAGCTCTTGATTAAGGTTACATCTAGCAAATACTATGTAGGAAGTTTTTTTAGGGTTATATCTAAATGGAGAGCAAATGTCACGATGATAAAAGAGTCGAAAGACTTGATATCACTATCAGTTAATGAACTCATCAGGAACTTAAAAGTTCATGAATTGATCATCAAGAAAGATTATGAAATAGTCAAAGGTAAATGAGAAAGGAGATCTCTTACCTTAAAGGATAAAAAGGAATCTAGTGATGAATAAAGTTCGAATTCTGGAAGTGAAGACGAAGAATACGCCATGGCGGTTAGAGACTTCAAGAAGTTCTTCAAGAGAAGAGGTAGGTTTGTAAGACAACCACAGCATGACAAAAATTACATTCCAGAGTCGGGACGGACTAGAACGGAAAAGTGAAGGAGTGTTTATAGATGCGGAGATCCAATCATCTCCACCGTGATTCCAAAAACTAATGAGAGACAAAAACCAAAGGGCTTTCATTGGAGGTTCTTTGAGTGGTAGCGGTGAGGAAGATGATGAAAAGAATAAAGATGAAACGTGTCTCATGGCTCAAGCATCTAGTAAGGTACATTCCGAATCCTCATATTTTAGTGATGAAAACTCATCAATAGATGATGTTACATTAGATAGTTGAATACATACATTTTAAAATGGTTCTAAAATCATCACAAAAAACAAACATTAAAAAACATTAGACATAGTCTAGAAAAACGATATTAGTGAGCTTAAAAGAAAAGTTGTCAAATCTCAAGAAATAATAAGAATTGATCTGGGTGTTACAACGTGTCAAAACTTAAAACTGAAAAACAGAGAAACTCGCAAGAGGAAGCTTACAAGGCTAACTCAATTGAAAAAAGTTACTCACTCACTTAAGAAATGCTAAGTTTCCAAAAACCCTCCAGAGGTGATAAATCGGTCTAGGTTTTAACTTATTTAAAGCTCAACAAGCGAGACTAAGCAAATAATTGTAAAATCTCAAGCTTCTGAAACAACAGGTGACAGTCCCTTAAATAAAGTATACGGTCCCCTAATTGTCCAGCCGGTCCCTAAATTAATTAAGGGATCGTCTGACATTTTTTCAACTAAAGAAAAATTTTTGATGATCTTAAAAATGGACTTGCAAAAAATAACGAAGCTAAAATAGTCATTTATAATGCCTTGCCTAAAAAAAATACGAAAGAATTTTTATGTGTAATACGGCAAAAAATTTAGAAAACTTTGTTAATCACCCATCAAGGTAATAGTCAAGTCAAAGATAACAATATCGACCTTCTTATGTAACAATATGAATAATTCATCATTTCCGAAGACGAATCTATAGATAATGTTTTAGCTAGATTTAATACTATTATTACTAGTCTAAAAGCTCTTGATGAAGGTTACTCTAGCAATAACTATGTTAGGAAGTTTCTTAGGGCTCTATATCCTAAATGGAGAGCAAATGTCACGATGATAAAAGAGTCGAAAGACTTGTTATCACTATCAGTTAATGAACTCATCAGGAACTTAAAAGTTCATGAATTGGTCATCAAGAAATATTATGAAATAGTCAAAGGTAAATGAGAAAGGAGATCTCTTACCTTAAAGGATAAAAAGGAATCTAGTGATGAATAAAGTTCGAATTCTGGAAGTGAAGACGAAGAATACGCCATGGTGGTTAGAGACTTCAAGAAGTTCTTCAAGAGAAGAGGTAGGTTTGTAAGACAACCACGGAATGACAAAAATACATTCCAAAGAAGTCAGGATGACAAGAACGGAAAAAGTGAAAAGAAGTGTTTTAGATGCGGATATCCAAATCATCTCATCGAGAATGTCCAAAACCAATCAGAGACAAGAACTAAAGGGCTTTTGTTGGAGGTTCTTAGAGTGATGGCAGTGAGGAAGATGATGAAAAGGCCAAAGACGAAACGTGTCTCAGGGCTCAAGCAGCTAGTAAGGTACATTCTGAATCCTCATATTTTAGTGATGAAAACTCATCAATAGATGATGTTACATTAGATAGTAAATACAGTACATTATGTAAAATGAGTCTAAAAATCATCACTAAAAACAAACACTTAAAAACAATTAGACATAGTCTAGAAAACGAAATTAGGGAGTTAAAAGAAAAGTGTCAAAACTCAAGAAAAATAAGGAATTTGATCTCGGGTGTACAACGTGTCAAAAACGAGAAACTCAAAGAGGAAGCTTACAAGCTAACTCAATTTGAAAAAAGTACTCACTCACTTAAAGAAATGCTAAGTTTCCAAAAACCCTCCGGAGATAAATCGGGTCTAGGTTTTAACTTATTTGAAGCATCAACAAGCGAGACTAAGCAAATTAAATTTGTAAAATCTCAAGCTTCTGAAACAACAGGTGACAACCCCTTAAATAAAGTGTATTGTCCCCTGATTGTCCAGCCGGTCCCTAAATTAATTAAGGGATCGTCTAACATTTTTTCAATTTTGTTAAATGAACAATCGTTACCACAAACGTTTTGGTGTAACGTTGTAGATACGTCAACCTACATACTTAACCGTATCTTGATTAGATCCATCTTAGGAAAAACACCATACGAACTCTTGAGAGGTAGGAAACCTACTCTTGATTACTTTAAAGTGTTTAGAAGCAAATGCTTCATACTAAACACAAAAGATTATCTCACCAAGTTTGACCTAAAGTCATACGAAGGTGTCTTCTTAGGTTACTCCCAAAATAGTAAAGCCCACATCATCCTAAATAAACACACAATGAAAATCGAAGAATCACTAAACATGACATTCGATGAAACTTCTCCCCTATCTAAAACGTCACCCTTGGTGGATGATGATTTAGATGAAGAAGAAGCAATTAAGGTTACCGAAAAGAAAATTTTAGAAAATGACTTTAAGGATGAAACTTTAGAAATTGACGAAATCATCAATATTAAGGAATCTAGGAATTATCCATTAAAAAATGTCATAGGAAACCTTAACCAAAGAACTCTTAGGTCACAAGCCCAAAACTAAAGTAATTTCTTTTGTTTTATATCAACTATAGAAATTAAGAATATAGGTAAAGCTTTGAAAAACGAGAGTTGGATCATTGCAATGCAAGAAGAATTAAATCAATTCATTGCAAATGATGTTTGGGAGTTAGTACCACAACCTAAGTCTATGAAGATTATAGGAACTAAGTGGGTATTTAGAAATAAGCTTGACAAAAATGGCGTCGTGTCTAGAAATAAGGCTAGACTACTAGCATAAGGTTATAATCAACAAGAAGATATTGATTATGACGAGACATATGCTCCGGTAGCTGATTAGAGTCAATTAGGATATTATTAGCTTATGCTTGTGCCTTAGATTTTAAATTATTCCAAATGGACGTAAAAAGTGCATTCTTAAATGGTTTTATCAATGAGGATGTATATGTGGCATAACCTCCG
>BQNB010013038.1:0-53121 GCA_026074375.1 Tanacetum coccineum | reverse complement strand
ATTTCTTTAGAACATCGTCAAGAAAGTCCCATCTAACCGAATCGAAAGCTTTTTCAAAGTCCACCTTAAAGATCAAAGATTGTTTCTTCTTAGTCTTACACCATTGTAATATCTCATTGAGAATGAAAGGGCCGTCGAGGATTTGCCTACCAGAAATGAACGCCGATTGTACTTCATGAACAATATTATCCAGCACTCCAACCAATCTATTTGCCAAGATCTTTGCAATGATCTTATATATACTACCACTAAGACAAATTGGTCTAAAATCTTTAACAAGATTGGCAGCAGGAATTTTCGGAATCAAGGTAATAAAAGACGGGTTACCCCCTTTAGGGATGATCCCACTATTAAAGAAGTAATTATGTGTTAAACTACTGGGCATAACACTGGACTGAAGTACCGGACCAATGAAACAGGCCTAAGGAAGCCGGAACAAAAACATGCAGGCTTTTGTCTCCTACCGTCACCATCTTTAGCATATTGTTAAATTGAAGAGTAAAAAGCGTATTGATGCATAAAGTTGTTTAATCACAGATTGCTATTAGTTATACAATTATGCACGAATTGTATACTCTCACGTGTAAATGAAATGATAGGTAATCTTAACTAAGTAGACAAAACAATCTTTTATATAATAAAAGAATTACATCATTTTGGAGTTTTCTATCAGATTAAATCTTATGTGAAAATAAATTGGACCAATCAGAATGCTTGATTTTGCCACGTAGGCAAAATCGTGCGATCTGATTGGTCAATAAAAAGTCAAAATTGAATCAACTTGGTCAAAATTAAAAAAAATTGGTGGAGAAATTTGATGGAGAAAAAAAACACATAAAAATATATGTCAAATTCATGAAAACAAAAACTTGAAAAATGGGAGATAATTAATAAAACTTTAGTAGTTTAATTTTAAATAAATTATATGGAGTTAAAAATGTAAATTTATAAATTTACAAGTTTTATTATAACTTTAAAAAATAAATAAATAACCCCTTAAACTTTAAACCTCGAGACTTTATATTTTAAAATACAACAAACGTAAACAATTTCTTACTTCCAAACAAAGATTTAACATTATCTAATCACATCTCAAATCTACCCGAAGATTTTTTGGTAGATTTTTCATTGTCGGCCTGAAATCATGTTGTACAACCGAAGCACATCGAAGGTTCACTTGACCCGACTCCGGGCTACCTAAAAGGGTTGTTTCGCTGGGATTAGTTGGCTCACAATGTCAAGTCAAAAAACAGGTAAATCAAAAGAAAAAAAATTAGTAATCATTCTCAAATTCATATACTACGTAATATATAAAAGATTTAATAAATCTATTATCTTCATATATTTCGATAATACTCTATAACATAACTTATAAAACAGAAAAAATATATATATGTAGTTAAAAAAAACATAATATCTAAGCCCCGTGCGTGCACGGGCATTAAAACTAGTTATATGAGTTAAGTATTGACAAATCACTTTTTGTGAATCCAAAAGATTATCACAATAACATCTCCATATTATAGTAGCTCCAAGTGTTTTGAGAGTTATTAACCGTTTCTAAGTAAAAATGCTTTTCTTCCTATTGAACAAGCTCCTAATTAGCATAATTTTTTTTTAAAACCCCCACCGAATTACTATGAAGAAAATCATAAGAATAATTACCCCAACAATTACGAACACTAAACACGTCAATCTCCTCCATCTATTTCTATCTAGTATCATAGAAATTCACTTTATTTTTCATAGCCAACTCCGAACCCAATCTTTTTTTAGCCTTTGGGGCGAGTCCTTGTATATTATAAGATAAAAAATTCAAATCCGATTCCCCATCGCACGACTCCTTGTGATTTTCGATTGATCGAGATAAATTGTTTACCACACCATCCATATTATAACCCATTGTAACCCCTACTTTAACTACATCCTCCATTAAGCTCAAAAAAGATCCACCCGAACGAGGCACCTCAGTTGTTTTAAATCGACCCATATTGACAGAACCTCCTTTATCACTCATCGAATTTAAAATCACTCCCTTGATCGCCTCTTCTTCCTTTGAACCTGAGTTAGATTTACTTGTTCAATATTTTCAGTCATAAATCTTCACAAGCTATCTCTATGTACTGGAGTAAAAGGCCCGTAGGATGTGGATGCTATGAACAGTCTTGTACCTGCATGTGCAGCATTTATCGCATTTCTTCTCATATAGGATGGAGTAAATCCCAAGAGGTCTTCGGAAGACAATTGATTTAGTACCCACTTGCGTTCTGTTTAGTACCACTTGCTTCTCAAGACAGTTTCTGAACTCCTCATCCGTGTCGGCTAAAATTTCCAATAAACCATCCTCTCCATAGACGCCTTAATCAGACCGTTCCTCCTCTCATCATCTATCTCAAATTATGGTTCCCAACGGTATTCTTTAGCGCGCAACCAAAACACCTTACCTTTAAAAACAATCTAAATTTTTCAAAGATATTATAGTGGAATTTTTGTAATATATGCATAATCTCCTGAATGGTAACATTCCATCTATAGACATCAACTCCAACATCTTTCCCCATCTGGCGGCAATCCTACTAAAAAGTGTATCGCTGTCCATAAATTTAAAACGGCACTCCCTCAACATCCACCGCATAACTATTCTTCCAATCCGACGAATCACTGACGCACTAGGGTGATTTCAGAGACCAAAAAAAAAAAGACTTCACCCCAACATTTCACAGAATAAGTCCCTCTAACTTTCAATGATTTGAATTCAAGTAAGACCATAAAATTCTCTCAAATATCTAATTGTTCAAAGTCAGTGAATCCTTCATTAACATAAGGCGACTTAATATTCGTCATAGGCAAATTCTTTGACCTTCCCCATCAAGGATAGTGTTAAATCTTGTGATTGCACGCAGTCATCATCCAACACAATAACAGGTTGAGAGTCAATCACATCCGACATAGGAACATGTTTCTTAGACAACACATTTGCAAAAGTATTCTCGTTGCCCACTGATCCACCATTCGGCCCTACAACATTAGTTCCAGAATTCCTAACATTTTTCCACTGATCATAGGTATTCCTATTGTTCAAAGATGACCTGTCAAAACGTGCGATGTTTGCCTGAAGTTTACAACGCCCTATCAAAATAGTGCATAAATTACCCACCAACCTTTCCGCACTAAAAACGTTAATAAATCTGACAAAACCAAATCTCTTACCCTCTTTTGACCTTTTTGACGGAATGAAAGAGTCAACAACGTGACCATACTTGCTACAAGCGTGGAACAAGTCCTTCGCGGAGAAAGATTCTGGGAAATTAGAAACGTAGATCGAAATCAAAATCTTAATCACGTCATCTTCTTTAGTCCTATATCTATTATTCTTCCTTGAAACCTCTTGCCAATCATCGATTCCCATGGTACGCAGACAACCAACCGAAAAAGAGACCTTTGGATTGAAGGGAGATCAAACCAACACTAAGATCGAAAAAAGTGTGATAGATGATGCTAATTGAAAAATGGATCTGGGAAATAAAAGGGAACAAGGGCAATCGATCAAAAGAATCACACAAGTCATTTTCCACCATAATACCAAGTATCATTATCATAAAATAAATTGTTTAAACATCATTTATCCAAATACTAAACACAAATCTACATGAAACTACTAGCTAAATGAAGTCCCATGCTCCTAGCATGTTGAGTAAGCTTTCCTTTCGGTAAAGCCTTCGCAAAAGGATATTCTAGATTGTCATATGTGTGAACTTTTAGAAGGTATCTTCTATGGTAGTGTCTGGCGCCCATTTGAACCCCCGATTCGTTGGCGATAAGAAGTGTGGCTGAATTGTCGCAAAACATCTTAATTGGAAGTTTTTTGAATTCAATTTTGATAAAAATCGTATTTTTATATATGCAAAGATGGTTTATTGACTTTATTCCTTATGTATGATACTTTTTGTAAGCTAAATATAATTTATAAATATATATGCAAATATGATATAAATATATAATTTATAAATATTTTCATATTTTATACCGCTTTAAATCACGCCTTAAAAACGCCATGACTCGCCATGGCTCGTAAAGGCGTGAGGCTTGGTCATGCCGCGACGCCACGCCTCACGCTATTTATAACATTGTTTTATATATGATAACAAAATCTATTATAGATATTAACAAAGCTGTTTAATTGATGAATGATTATTTTGAAAAATAAGATCTTCTTATAGGATAATTTAGTGGGATAATTTATCTTAACAGGTCAACCAAATTGGTTTGATGTTTAATTAGTGGGATAACAAACCTGTTTATCAAATTTAGTGGGATAATTTATCTTAATAAGTCATCCAATTTGGTTTGATGTTTGTGTGACATGATTGTCAATGTATTTTATATCGTAATGCTAAATCTTTGCACCAAAATTTATTAACTATGTAAGATGAAAACTTTACAAACTTATCTGGAGTTAAACTACCCTAAACGTAATCTATCTATTAATGGTTTCTAATTTAATTTGCGCCATTCACTATCCAAGCCAATCATAGGAAGAATGATATACTTTTCAGAAAGGTTCGCTGGAATTTTATCGGGGTCACACCGTTTAAATGTTGCTCTAAGTATACACATAACATCTAGTTTAACCATTGGTAAGTAGACACAACCATTAAATTACAAAAAACATTATTATAAGCGATCTTATTATTTGTGATGCTTTGTTTAAGTGTACTATTTCCTTCATCCGAAATATATAACGCATTGTGTATTACTTACGCCCTCAAGTCCTATGTGTTACATCTAGGACATATGTATAGTACGATGCCATTATCCTCCATTGTATTTCTTCTTTGTAGGTATAATGTGATAGACGAGCTCGGGTTTGACTTTGCTTTGTATACATATTACTTTAGATAGTAAAGACTTTGAGTAATTAAATGTATGCAAAAGGGCAAATATCTAATTTAACCTAAACTTAATGACCCGAGAGCCTCATAAGCCGAGTAATTTGGAGCTTGAACTCGACTCAAAAGCCTACTCTAGTAGCTCGGGCTCGAGGTCAATACCATGCGATTATTCTACATTGTTTTCTTCTTTTAAGTATAACGTGACACATGAGCTCAAGCTCTAACTATAAAATGTAAGCATCAATTCAAACTTCAATGAACAAGCTTCAACTACCGATTTATATACATCAACCAAACACACCCATTCATAATTGATATATCCCTCATCTCTCGCACATATTGAATACCCCCTATTAATATTTTGATAAGTCAAACTGACGTTACATGACTACATATAAGATTCAAAGATATAGCGTCGAATATGGTTTATATGTTGACAAGCATGGTACCCGTACAAAGTAGCGGGTTCGGAAGCGAATGATGTTTAAATGTTTTCTATTTTTACATTTTTTCGAATATCATTTAACGATTTTCTATGATAGATGATAGTTTCTAGTGATTGCTATTATTAGTAATAATTAAAATAAAGTTTTAAATTATGACTTTAAGTGTGAGAGTTGTTACAAGTCTATACATTTAAGACACTTTTTCAAGGTGCAACTTCATTTTCCATTATTAGTAAATGTTTTGTCCGAATATTTTGAAGACTCCCATTTTAAGAAAGTCATAAATATATTATAATATAGCTAACAGGGCACCCGCACAATGCGGTGGTGGGTACCCTGTGACTATATCTCACGACCATCAACACCACCACTACCACAAACTGAAATATCCGACACAACCATTATCTAAATATGTGAATCTAACTAGTTTGATTATTTGGTGGTTTCAATTCGTTGTGTTTAGGTGTTTTGATGATGTTTAAGTGGTTGGGTGGTGTTGCTAAAATCCGATCTTGATAACACTGATGCTAAATCTTTTGGTGTTTTGTTTGGATTTATAAATCTAACCCTTTTTGAGTTGACGGTTTTGTTGGTAAAGCGTTGTCCATTTTCAGGTGCTTTTATTGTTGGAATATGCTCGTGTCATAATAAATAATATACGGCTAGACACATGTGAGCCTATGGGGTCACACACATATACACTGAGGTGCCACTGTATATAGCGTGTTTATTGTATTCACGGTATATAAATAAACTACGTAACTCGGGATCAATATTGGACTTATAATAACTGATGTGTGTTTTCCAAGCTATAAATTTATAATACTAGAAATACCGATTTTACTAAAAACGCAACACTCAGGAAGTATACCCGTTCGTGTATAGCATAGCTTTATGTAAGTCCAGGTCGTTCCACGGGAATTAAAGTTTTCACAGTTTGTAATTAAGGTGCTAAGGTTAATAAGATTGTCACGGATCAAATTAACCAAATTTTGCATATATCGGATATTATAACGAAAGCAATGAAGAGATGATTCAATCAAAGGATTAAGGTATGTTTGTTTAGGAAATGATCACTTAGATAATGATGTGTTTGGAATAGTGTTTATAAGTTTAGAGAATAAAGTTATCACAAGTTATAAATCCTTTCGGCCTTTAAATATACCTAGTGATTATATCGATTAATAACAACAAATCCTTTCGACCTTTATAAGTTATTATAACCCATATATTTAGTTGAATGGTAAAACATAAGTTTATAAGTATCCTTTCGGCCTTTACACTTAGAAAATCATGTTTAACCATTTCAATAAACACATATCCAAACGCTCCATATCCAAGATCACATTATGCCCAAACAAACATAAGATTACTACTCCATAATCAAAGTAACAAAACACATAGCATTCATCATGGATTCAACAAGGATTATATTCAAAAGAGTAACAAGATTCATACCAATTCCAAGAGCAAAGTATGGTGATTTCACAAGAATTTCCCAAGAACACTTTATTATATTCAAAGCAAAATCCGGAAACTATGAACAATTCCGTCACAATCGCTTATAGATTCGAAATAACACTATAACTATGCTTCTTTGATGGATCAAAACCTAAGAACAATGATGAACTTCAACCAAGACTATCCAACTTCTTCAAGAACTTTGATTATAACGGTGGCGGTCGATGGTGGTGATGGTGGTTGAAGGGTGGTGATGGAGGAGAGGTTTTGTAGGCCTTTAGCCTAAAAAATAACCCTCTTAAAGGTTCCACACTAAGTGGGATGTTTGTGTTGGATGTGTGAAGAATGGGAGGAATGAGAGGCTATTTATAGGATTTTTCGGGGCAAAAGTACGTCCCACTTGCATAAAAGTACGCAGCACTTTGGGTGTTAATGCACTAGGCGTTTAATTGCATTTAATTTCCTTTAATTTTCGTCAGATGGAAAAGTGCGCCGCATATTTTTTACAAGTGCGCCGCACTTGGTGCAATTTCAGCTCTTGGACCAAAAATCAAAGTTGTAGAGAATTCTTTCCCAGGCGCGTGGCCATCAGAATCGAGTCAAACGGAGTTTGTATGCTCAAGTTATGGCCAAAACAGTGGACAGGTGTCAGGGAATCTTTATCTTGAGTTTACTTCTTCGTTTAAGCTTCTTATCTTTGTGTATTCTTTCGTTTTCTTCCACGACACATACATATACCATATAATAGAAAATATACTTGATTAAGTACCGAAAGTTCACGAGAAATGATCAGATAAATGCAAATAACGCCGCCAAAAACATGTATAATTTTGGCATTATCAAATCCCTCCACACTTAGCTATTGCTTGCCCTCAAGCAATTAAAGTGAGAAAACAAGATCATTTATTGTGACATGAAGAAAAATTCATTTTAGCATTAACAAGTGTTTACCAATTTTATAACTTTTCAGGCATAGACATATAACATAGCACCTCACATAGGGAAAGTGTTTGTTTTTAAATTCACACGAGTCACTCAGATAGGGTTTTATATTTGTGAAGTCACTCAATTGCACAGACATAATCTAGGTCGCTACCATATTCTTGTACTAGACACATAAACATGCCTGTTGTGGCATGAGCACCTAGACAGAAATCTCAAAGAGACAAAACGTGATAATGATGAGGGTGAGTAGCAGATACTTGATTCCATGAGCCAAAACTTTGCTTTATACTTCAAACTTTTTTTTCTTTTCTCTTTTTTTTTCTTTTTTTTTTGAAGATTTCTTTTCATTCCAGTTACTGTGATAACTAAGGCTGGCATAAAACTTTTTCTTCATCGAGCACATTTTTCTTGCTCTTAGGATACTTCGAGGATCTCAACACTAAAAGCGAGTGCTGCAGATACATGATTGCATTGGGATTTATTTCACCTCTTATCATACAACTATGTCTATACTGCGGTCTAGTAAATGATGATCAATCACAAGTTCTTGAGCTACTAAATTACCGCCCCACTCATATAACTTTATACCAATATCAATGTTCCAGAAAAGGCGACAAAGACCATACGTACACATTCGTGATGACGGAATAGACACATATGACTGCATTTAAACCCTAACTCGAACAAGCTAAAGGCAAAAATTATCTTGGGTATCAAAGATGGATACCCGAATTCTTTAAAGCTAAATTTCTCACAATTTTAGTGGGTTGATTTTGTGCTAGTTAAAATGTCAATCCGGTTGGATTTGCCTTACTAAGCGTATGCATTTTTAATTTTGAAAGGAAAGTATATATTAATTTTTTTTAATTTTCCAGAAAATATCAGTAGAAAGTTTGAAATTTTCTGCTGGGCAAACATGGAGGGACATGATTAATTTTTCCTATTTGCTTCCCCTCCACACTTAAGTTGAACATTGCCCTTAATGTGAGAACTGATAAATATAGAAAATAGGAAAAATTAAGGGAAAACGGTACTTCCCGGGGCATAAAGAGATATTGCTACATTGGAGCTATCCTTGAGTGATTCCATTACGTTCTTTTTTTTGTGAGGAGCGAGAGCTCCTCCACACTTAAGTAGAGGAGAATTAGAGTTTATATTGAAATTCTCGGGGTATAAGTGCTTGCTGAATTATGAAAGGATATGGCGCGAAACAACGCGCAAGCATGTGTATTCTTACAACATGTAATATAATATCAATTATTTAAATAGCCAACACCAATACATAGCTCCACCTGCTTTATTTAATCTAAAAAAATAGACCACAACTACGAGAAAAACCATTAATACAAAGCTGTACTTTCGTTAGGCACCCCGAGTTGCATTTAGCGTTATTTCAACAAGCCTTTGAACCCTCGGTGTCCGAGTGGACGAGTTATATTCTTGTGCGGGTTTCGGCGTAATACCACCCACAGAGTTCGATAAAATTCTTTTTAGAATGCAGAAATCGAGATACGCGACACACCGACCGAATGCGTGACATACTTAAATACTGCAAAGTTTTTTTTGTTATATATATATATATATACACTAGCACTTTATTGGTTTATTATTATTTACTATTACTACTATTATTATTATTACTATACTTAACTCGATTTAAGATTCCTTAATGATACGGTTTAAGTGGGAATGATCCACTCTTAAAGCTTGAGGATATGGTATTTTTGGAATATATTCACGGAATGGATATTCTTTTGTTTTTACCACATGGTAGCCTTTTTTTGTTGTCTTAATAGGTTTATCTTTTTTTATTTTATTGTTAACGATAATAGGAGGTGGTGGATATTTTAGAATTTTCGAAGAATAATCAGACTTTTCACTCCCGGTGAATCGGCATTCACGTGCTCAGTGTGAGCTTGAGGAGGAGGTTGTGGTTCAGTCCAATCAGTTTGTTCTAAAGATATGTTTTGAGATTTCAACCACTCATCTATTTTTCTTTCCATATTTTTAAAGATAGTTTGGGAATTCTTTTCATTTTGCTTCATCTTTAACATCATATCATTAACATTGTTTTTGAAAAACGTATTTGTAGCTCTTTGACCATCCAAGAATTTAGTCATTAATTTTTCGAAATCAGTTTTAAATTGAGGTTCTTGGTTGACGGGTTTGGACTCTTTATTAGGTAAAACACCGGTGATTTTACCATCGTCTCTAGCAAAAATTTTCCAATGAACAGTTCTCATGCTACGGACACATCTTTTAAAATCTTCGAGATCATTTTTTAGATCATTGTTTAATTCAATGAGCGATTTCTCAGAATCATTAGGATTATGAAGGGATTGGGGAAAATACGAATCCTAAGAATTTCGGTTTTGATATCCTTCAGATTGGATGGAATTTACTTCATGACGTTCACACAATCAGCGGTGTCATCATTCGGTGGTCTTTTAGAAGAGTTTCCCTCTTAAGCTGATGTATTTGTTACGTGATATCTTGCAATTCTTCATTTAAAACTATAATTTGGAGATCCATAGCCTTTATTTTTTTCCTATAAATCCGAGAACTATTTGTAGTTACTATCACATCATCGTGCGGAAGGAAATAGATTTTTAATGATGTTCATTTTTAGATTTAATGGGCCAATCATGTTTGAAAAGGACTTTATCATCAAGAAATTGAAAAGCTTGATTTGGACTTTTGTAAAGGAAGATTCCTCCGGCTGTTACGTCCAGGATTCCTTGAGTGGGTTCGTCTAGATCGTGATAGAATATTTGAATAATAGTTCCTTTGGTCAGACCGTGCCCATGGCATTTTCGAAGCATGTTCTTTAGTTCTTAACAGGCTTGGTTTTAGATTTCAACATACGAGTTGAGAGAAATTTCTGATTTCAAGTAAAAGACGGTTAAATAACAAAGGTGGAAAGAATCTGTTTATAAACCTCTTCTCATTTGTTCCCACGATGTTATAGACTCTTCATTAAGTTTGTTAAACCATGTTTTAGCTTCATCGCACAAGGAAAAAGGAAATATTAAAAGCTTTACGGCTTCACTTGAGTTGCACGTATCTTGACACATGTTGCAGATGCAGAAATTCACGGATGTGGTCATGCGGATCGGCCCGCCGTATAACCATTCGAATTTATTTTTCCCAAATCATTTTTCAAGTGGGTTTGGTTAATAAGCAAAGTTGTCTCAACATCGATTTGATCAATGTTTATTTTCGCAGAATAGAGTCGGTGTGCTACAGTGTTAGCACTTTCCCACATGGGTTGATCATCCGGATCGAGGATTATTATTTCTTGGAGCGGTAAAATTTGTTTGGTTCGACATCCTCTACAGTAGATTTTATGATGATTAATTCATTACGATAGGATGTTCGGGGTGGAAAGAATTTGTGTGATTCGATCTGAATGGATTTTTTTTTTGGATAATTTTAAATTTACAAGACCTTTTTATTAAATTTTTATTTAATTTATATATTAGACTTACTAGTTGTTTTCCGAAAGATAGGGGATTTATACATACGTTAAGCATTTTGCAAAAATACATTTTTATATATATAGTTAAGGTAATAGGATAATATTCAACATAAAATAAATTATTTTCATATAATTTTTTATATTTTTTTTATTTTTTATAGATTTCTATATTTATATTATATATATATATATATATATACTATATATATTATATATATATACTTTTAATATATATATATTATATATATATATATTACATGATATATTTAATTCTAATTATATAGCAAATAAGGATAAATAAAATTAAAAGATTTTTTTTTATAGGTACGACGTACTTAGGAACAGTGACCCACACCTAACCCCAAAATAACCCTTCGTCCTGACTTTTTTGAAATTTTATGTTTTTTTTTCAATATATGATAAACTAGATAATTAGAAATACACAAAGGTCATATAATCAGAATAAAATACCAAGTTCCAAATGATTATAGAACCGAAGACTAGCAGATTGGGGGGTTTTGGTTTTGGTTTTTTTGAAATAAAATTTTGTTTGTGAAAATTTGCAGAAAGTGCAACGTACTTGGGTAAAGTACGTCATACTTCCTGGGTTTTCAGGAAAACCGGCGCACAAATAGGATGTGCGGCATACTTCCTGAAAAATTGATTTTTGGTTTCCGTTTGCCAGAAAACGGTACGACGAGTTTGAAAATATTTTGATTTGCAAAACAGTAGACAACTTAACAAGAAACAATTTAGCACCAAAAACAAGCAACAAACTATAATAACTTAAACAATTCTCCGGCAGCGGCGCCAAAAACTTGATGGTGTGTTTTCCAAGCTTTAAATTTATAATACTAGAAATACCAATTTTTTACTAAAAACACAACACTCGGGAAGTATACCCGTTCGTGTATAGTATAGCTTTTAGGTAAGTCCAGGTCGTTCCTGAGATTGAAGTTTTACAGTATGTAATTTAAGGTGCTAAGGCTAAGATGACTTGTTACGGATCAAATTAACAAACCTAGGCATATATCGAATATTGTAAAAGAAAGCATTAAAAGATGATCCAATCAATAATGATTATGGTATTGTTTGTTTTGGCAATGAATCATTAGATTAATGATGTGTTTGGGAATAGGTTTATAAGTTTTAGAAAATTAGCGTTTATCACAAGTTATAAATCCTTTCGGCCTTTAAGTATAATAGTCGATTATATCGTTAATAACAACAAATCCTTCGACTTTATAAGTTATTATAACCTATATATGAGATGGATTTGATAGAACACATGTATAAAGAAACCTTTCGGCCTATTTTCTTATATAAAATATGTTTTACCAATTCAATAAACACAAATCAAAACACTCCATATCAAAGATCACATAATGCCCAAACAAACATAAGATTACTACTCCATGATCAGAGTAACAAAACACATAACATTCATCATGGATTCAACAATGATTATATTCAAAAGAGTAGTAACAAGATTATCCCACTTCCAAGAAGCAAAGTAATGGTGATTTAACAAAGAATTTTCCCAGACACTTTATTATATTCCAATCTAAAATCCGGGGGATCTATGAACAATTATGTCACAATCGCTTTATAGATTCGAAATAACACTACAACTATGCCTCTTCGATGGATCAAAACTCACGAACATGATGAACTTCAACAAAGGACTATCCAAATTCTCTCAAGGAACTTTGCGTCTAATGGTGGTGATGATTTGTGTTATCAAGGTGGTTTGAATCAAAGGTTCTCAGACCTTTATTACCAAAACACCCCTTTTAATGGTTCTAAACGAATAGGGGATTGTGTGTGAGAGTTGTTGTGGAAGTGTGTAAGAGATGTATGAAATGAGGGAGCCAAGGCCTCCTTTTATAGGCTGAAATCGGGAAGAAGTGCGGCGCACAAACTAATTTGTACGATGCACTTAAGGAGTTAATGCACTCAGCATTTATTGTGACTTAACCGTTTCTTTGGGAAGTTTGAACAAAAGTGTGGCGCACAAGAAATATTGTGCGGCGGTTTTGGTGATGGTGGAAAGTGCGGCGCACTTTGTTATAAGTGCGGCGTACTGCTTCAGTTTCTTAGATCTTTCTCTTGCAAATTGTATATGTGATGATATGATAGGAGAAATTTCGTCCCAAGCACCAAAGAAGGGTATTTATAGGCTAGAGATTACTTGGGGACCAAGTTGGGAATGTATGTGGATAGATTATGGTCCAGATTCGCGAATTAATTGCATTTCCCTAAAGTATGTTGTACTCATTTGTAAAACTGGTTGCTTTAGTAATATTTCAGCTTGTGAACGTTTTTCTAAATTGTAGATAATTTAATTCTCTTACCATGACCGAGTTATGACCAAAACAGTGAACATGTGTCGGGAAGCTCTGAGTTTGAGTTATTTCTTCGTTTAAGCTTTAATTCTTCGTGTAGTCTTCTGTATTCTTCCATGACATGTACCTAGAACATATAATAGTAAATATACTTGATTAAGTACCAAAAGTTCACGAGAAATGATCAAATAAATGCAAATAACGCCGCCGAAAATATGTATAATTTAGGCGTTATCAGTATGCTTTCCATTTCCAGCCCGTGGATCTTCCACAAACACCTCTTCTACATCATCATCCTCGTCCTCCACTACATACTTAGGGTTTTGAGTCACATCATTAGGTTGAACATCAAGGACCTTATTAGCTTCCATAAGAGATTTAAACGAATTCTTTAGAGTCATAATATTAATACCATCATTCATACCATTTTTACCTTGCACCTCAGTAGAAGAAATGTTAGCACTTTGTGGCTTCTTAGTCCCATTATACCTTGCTGGGCGCTAAGTTTTTTCGATAATTTATTATGAACGTGCCTTGGGCAGGTTGTTTTTTCCCCATACTCAACAGTTAACTTTAGGTTTAGTTAACTTTATACCATCAATATTCCTTGGTTTCGCAACATGTTTGCCTTTAATTTGTTTTCGTGTCACCTGAGTAAACCATCAGTATCAATAGGTTTAGGTGTAGTTACTTTAATTAGCTTGGGACACTCTCAGCCTTTTGGATCAAGATTTTGCTTGTGGCACTAGCGGGGCGGGGGGGCCCTGGCTGAGGCACTCGGCTATAAGTACGCCAATGAAGGAACCCATCCTCTTTTTATAAGGATATGACACCACTAGAGAATCAACAAGACCTTTATCCGTCGATACCTCAACAAGAGCCCTAACATAAGTATTACGTCCCCAAGACTTGAGACACATACTACTAGTATACACGTTGAGCATAATAGGGCACCCAATCTAGGAAGTTTTTAGACTGAGACCAACCTCGGAGAAGGCCACAATAGGAACCTTGTGTAATTTTACCCAAACAGGAGCAACCTTAATGTCAATCCTTCTTCAAACGAGTATTTGGTACTGTGTGTCCATATGTTCACAAAACAATAGGAAACCAATCTAAATTAGCAAGGCCTATTTTTACCAGAGAGTACATGTTTCCATTGCCAACCTTAGTATCAAATTGAAAAAGAGAAAAAACCCTTCATGCTACATAGCCCGTTCAAATCCATATTTCGCCCCAGGCATAGCTTGATTTAATTCTCCACTATTGAACAAAAGCAGCCTTCTTCCGTGATAATATCAATAGAGTGTGTTTTTAACCTACTAGAGACCTCATCAAATAGCCTCAATAGGGTAATTGCACATGTGCACTGGGATAACAGTATCATTCGATACCTTTTGTATATTGGAACAACAAGTTGTATTTTTATGATTCTTCACCTTAGGACGCAAAATATGATTGTTTAGGTTCTTGTTCCGTGAGGTAAGCGAGAAGCGTGCAACCATCCTTCTCGTTCACTTATCACTAATAGGATAACCAATCCTGTCTAGTGGGACTTACTCGACTGCAGCCATCAGGTTTAGAAGCCTCAAAAGAGACGTTGCGAAACGCTTTCGTTGGTTTACCATCCTTCCCCTTGATAGTGCAATCGATGCTCTTAATCTTTGAAGCCAAACAGCTCCTCAATGAAGCCGCTGAATCCATCTCTCACAAAAAAACCACAACAAAAAAACCACGAACCCTCAAACAAGCCGCCGCAAGCAAACCTAAAAATAAACCCTAAAAACTAGGGCTTTTCAAATTCAGATCAATTCGCAACCCAACAGCCACAACAAAAAACAAATAAACACCCTAATAATTAAAAACACGCAACAGATCAATGAAAAAACGAACCATAACGAAAGATTAGGGCACGCAAAGACCCAATAATGAAATAGCAAAAAATAAAACCCTAAAAGACAAATCGTAAATCCTATAGTCCCAAGGAATGAAAACTTGTAAGAAACTTCAATTCTGGCCTAAAAGCAAAGGCGGGGCGTTTGACACGACCAACCGAAATCGCACTCACATGGATCAAAGTTAGGACTTAGAAAGCATTATTCACAAAGGAGGTAGTAATTTAAGATCGTTTAGGGTTTTCATAAAGGCCTGCAAATCGCTATTGATTTGAGAGAAAATTAGATTTTTTCTTGAGATTATGTATCTTTTGATAGGGATTTTGATACTTACAAGTATTAACTATTTGATGTTATCTACGTATTAGTATCACATGCTATGATTGTTCTGGGTGATAATTCAAGTCTTAGTGAACAATATTCCCTTTTACATTCATCCCAAATAATACTAAGGACTTTAATTAGTTGTTGGGTATAGATGGATCGAAAACCATAAAACCCATTAAATATCAGTGAAAGTGTTTGATATGTCGCATAACATTTAAACACTTTGGCGAGTTTCCTTGCTTTGAATGCTCCCCTATGATCGATTATTTGAACATGTTTTATTTCAACATCGAAAGGTACATAAGTGATTGCAACTAAAAACTCTTAAGGTATTATTCAGATCACATTACTTTTTCTTGATCACATTTTAATCACATTTTCTCCCCTTTTTGAAAATAATAAATCTCTTAGTATTTTCAACACCAACTGATTAAAATTTGGGACATGAAAAAAATTCATGAGGAGAAAAATGTTTTAAGCATGGCTATTATGGAACATTTTTCTTTTGCTCCCCCTCAATTCCACATTCTTATGACACCAATTATTAGAACAAGATATGATGTTGTAAATTACAAGATATGACGTTGTAGATTTCAACCGTGTCGTACGATTTCGTCTGTATTTAACTTTTTTTACGTTTTTGTCCGTTTTTTATGTTTTCGTATGATTTCAAACGGACGAAAGTGTAAAAACCAGACGAAATCATAAAAAGCTAGTGGTATTTGCTAAAACACACATCTTTTGTACCCCGTAAAACACTTTTAATTGGACTAAAAATACTAAAATATGCTTAATTATATTGCAAATATATTTGTTTGGTATTTTGAGTTCTATTGCAGGTAAAAGGATTGAAATCGGTGCAAACAAAAAAGGGAGTTATGGGCTTAATTTGGTCAAGTTTTTATTATTACTCAAAGCCAAAGGATGAAGTCGTGAAAAAGTCCCCCGAGGGAATGCCATAGGACAGAGCACGGAATTTGAGTCTAACGGTGCCCTCGGCTTTTATTGAGTCGGCCTAGTAACCCATATTTTGGGATGGGCCAGCATGCTAGCAATAAGCCCAAAATAAGCCCCATATGGAATAAATAAAATCTAGAAGTCTTAAAAAGGTGTGCTGAGTCACATGAGTCAAGTCACATGAGCTAAGATTAATTATTGTGTGATCGTGTATCCCGACTAGCAATTCTTGGAGCGAATCAAATATGAACACGTGGCGGGGCTTTATCACTTTTAGTCATTTGCAAAATTTGACCCATTGGATCTATTACGGAGTGTCGTCAGCGATGCGACTAAATGAAGCATTGAAAAAAAAACAGTGCTGGTCCGCCATGCTCGTCAGTTGGATTTGCTGCTTCCTTTCCATGATCCGAGGGACTCTTAATCCAAGGCCATGATTGGCTCATTATTACACTAATGATTGGCTCAAATTTACACTATCACCCCTTCTTGGCTCTATAAAAGCAGGATGCTACCCCTCACTTTGGGGGGGAGTTTTTAGTTTTTTTAGTTTAGTTTTCTTATTTTTAGCTTATTTCGATTTTGTAATAGCTTATTTTACTTTTTCTGCTTATTGCACCTTTCTTATTTCGCAAACTTAATGTGATGATGTAATAGAAATGGTTTAAAATTCGTTTAAGACCTTGTTTCACTTTTTGCTTTATTAATCGTTCGTTAATCTTTGTTTGCATGATGCTTATTTTGTTATAGGCTATATTTTCGAGTTTATTTTTGTCATCTTGATTTATTCTAAAAAGTTCTTAATCGCTTAGAAAATAACTCCTACAAGCCTTCCAAGCTCATTCGAATCATTTTTCTATAGTTTTTAAATACTTTTCTAAATAATATGCTAAAATAAGCTCGAGTCTAGCTTATTATTGAGCTTAATAAGTTTTTGATTGATTAAGAGCTCTTATTTTCTGCTAAATATTAGTTCGCTCAAATAGCTTAGATCGGTTTAGCATGGGTAATTTTGTGGTATCCAACTTTCGGGAGCTTATTGGCTATTCGCTTGGTTGTGGTGAATAGATTTAAGTGCTTAAAGTTTATTTTTTTATCCTTTCCTGTTGTTTTTTTATTGTCTATTGATGAAAATAAGTGCTTATTTCGTTAGGATATTAGTTTATTAAGTAACTTTAATTTTGGATCTAGTTGAGCTTTATAATTAGCAATTGCTATTTCGATTTAGAGTTATTACTAGATCTAAATGCTTAGTTCGATATTAGAGTTGCTTATCTGTTATTATTAGAGATTCTGGCTTATTGAGATTACCTATGCTTAATAGTTACTTGAGTCTCCGTTTTATGTTTTCTCGTGTTTAATTTAGTTGTAAATAGTGTAATTCTTATATCGTGCTCGTTGCTCTTTTTGATTTTTTAAAAATTGTGACTCATTTCATGTGTTGAAGCTTATTCGTGTTAGCTTATTGATTTCAGCGTTGTAGCTTGATAGATTTTTTATCTCGTTTCTTGTTTGTTTAAAACGCGATAGCTTATTAGTTAAATGTCTAGCTAGTTTTCTATTTTAAACTCTGTTTGAATCTCTAAAAACACGAATCAATTGGCCTAGTTTCGGTTTGACAAGTCTTTGTTTGGGCTTTATTTGACAATATTTGGGAAATTAATTGGGCCTGTGTTATTATTTGGATCACGTTTGGTTAGCTTAGGCCTGCGTTTAGTTTAAATTGGGCTTCATTTGATTCATGTAGGATAGAATTAGCATATTATAAGTTTACAATGGTAGATTTTGTTCACTATACACATTTTATTATGTGTATTTTGTTATTTTGGTACCGGTCAACTCATGAGGCGTGGAGCTTAAGGGTTTATTTAGCTAGACCGAATTTGACTATTTATTTTAGCTAAATAAATCGGGTGGTTATCGTTTAATTGCGGGTCTCCAATTCGGTTCCATTTTTTTATCCTTTTTCAATTAATTAGTGTAGATTTATTTTGTCATTTTATAAAATGTTTGCTTATTTGATAATTGCCATGCGTAGTGAGTAGTTTATTAGTGCTTGTTAAGTGACATTTGTGAATTGGGATTTAAGTGTGGATTTGAAAAAGGTTTAATTGATTAATAATTTTAAATTATTTAGATTTATAGTTCGAATGTTTCGAAGGGCAAAAGCCGAAGAAATAGTCAAACTACACATCTAGTAATTAATATCTTTTTAAGATGTTTTTAACAAAATGAACCAACGTTGTAAGATAAAATTCTTTTCTAAGGGAATTAATTCGTTAAAAAACCTAAATTCACACTTGATGAACCTTTCACGTCTCTTAGCAAGCATATTAGTCATTTATATCTTTTAGATCAATTTTAGTATAATTTTGTAGTTTAAAATCTTAGAATTACTATTAGTTTAATTTTTAGTATACAAATAGTTTAAAACCAAAACCAAAAACTTGAATGACAATCAAGCTCGATTTACAACTTGAACGTAGATTTCCATTCACCTCTCACCGAGGAAAACGATACCCGTGTTGATTACTTGTTATTCTTTCCTAAGAATAATTTGTATGATACTTTGCTTACGTATTATATATGTATTTTATAAATATATATATTATTTACTTGAGGGTTTATTTGATAAACGCGTTGTAAAAACGAACAAACATCAAAATGGCGCCGCCGGGGAGAGGTGTAGCGATTTTTTACGGGATTGTTTGTATTTGAGCCTTGGAGATCCTTTCTTCGGAAAGTTTATTTTCGTTCTTATTAAAAAATATAAAAATCCAAAAATATTTTTTCTTCTTATTTTTATTTTTCCTTTTCTTTTATAAATATTAAAAAATACCAAAAATATTTTTATTTTTATTATCTTTATAAAAAAAAAATTTAAAAATATTCACCTTTATCCTCTTACTTCATTTAATTCTTATCTTCTTTATCCTCTTATCCGTTTAATTCTTCGACATGTCTTCGTATAACCATTTTGGTTGCTCGTATTGTGGAGGTCCGTTTAATGGTGGAAACTGTCCGAGCTGTAGCAGTGTAGGATCCGGAAATGAGTTTGTCTATGACCCAAATCCTTATTCTTATAATGAAACACCGAACTTCTTCAACCAACCTCCACAACACCAATACGAGACATACTCGTGTGAATTTTGTGGAGGGTACTCTCATCCGGGTTTCGATTGTCAAACAGGGAACACACCCGTCTTTGATCAGGGTCCCTGTTACAATCAAGACTTTGGATTTAACCAACCTCTACATTATTCTCCGAGTCAGCCACAACAACTTCTTGTTTGTGAAAACTGCGGGGGTCCTCATGCGACTTTTCAGTGTCAACCGATGAACCAAAATTTCAATTATTCTAATTCTTTCGGTTTTGACCAAATTCAACCCCCGCAGCAGTTCGACAATCATCAGCCTCAAGAAATTCCAGAAGACATTCCTTTCTTTGATAGTGAAACAAAGAACGAGCTTTATAAAATGATGGAAGATTTTACGGAAAGAATGAATCAAGAGTTATGTAAGCAGGAGGCTTTACTTGCAGCTCAAAGAGAGCAAGAATTACTTGCCCAAAAGCAAGCAGCTCAAGAAAAGGAAAAACCACCAAACTCCGACTTTCATCAACTTATTGAAGAAATGTGTGGCACAAAAGTTTGTGAAGAGCAAAAGAAAAAAATGGAAGATACGATGCTAGAATTGCTTGAAGATTGTCGACAAAAAGCGCTTTTAAGTATGCATAATGATGTTGAAGACCTAATTGAAAGTACTCTTAATTCTAAACTTCTCTTGATTAAATTGAATTCTCAACATCTCAATAAGGAAGAGCAGGAAGTTAAGAATATCGCAGAGCCGACAGCTAAACGTCAAACTCGTATTACACCGTGTTTAAAGAATTTTAAAGTTATTCACAAGGAGAGCATTATTCCTTTGAATAAAATGCCTCAAATTTCTTCGATTAATGCTATCACACCTGACTTACCGACCGTGGAGCCTGATAACTCTCTAAGTTGGGGGACGAGCATCTTAGCACTATTCTAGAAATGGAAACAGACGAAGTAATAAAGTCTAGTGTTGAGAACCTCGTTCCAATCCCAAGTGAGTTTGAGGGTATTTCCGACGATACGTGTGATATGCCCGTTTGTGAAGATTCTTCTACTTTTGATGCTTTAAAAGATCATTCTGAGATTTTATCTGATGATGGTACTTCAAGTGATGACGAAGATTTTAAGGACATCGAGTACGTTGAAGCATCACCTCCCGATTCTGAGCTCGTCAGCTTAGAGGAGGTGAATGTTGTTGACCAAGAAAAGGAAGAGATTGACTTAGAAGATATTCTTCAAATCCAAGACGTTATTCTTCGAGAGAAATTTTTAAACATCAATCGTCTTATTACTAATATCGAATCTTTGAATGACAACTCTACTCCTGATCGTGAGATCAAGTCTCCTTCTCTATTTCCTATCCCCATTGAGGATAGTGACTTTTTCTTTGAGAAGTCCGATACTTCTCTTTCTTATTTGGATAATTCTTTACCCGAATTCAAGACTTTTAGCTATCATACGGAAGAGACGAGTAGTGGCAGTACCACTACTCATGCTAATAACTTTCTTCCCAAGTATGATTCATTTCATTTTGAGATTGAGCCCGATCAAGATGGGTTGACTAGCGTTGTTATGGAAGATATTTTAGGAGAACCTCGTGTTCATGTGCCTAATATGTTACCCACCCATCCCACCCATATGATGGATTCGGATGTCATTATCTAAACTTTTCTTCCTTATTTCACTTATCCGATGGACTCTTCTTTTCCTGTTTGACCTTTTGCTTCTGTTTTTGTCCGAAAACGAGGACAAAGTGTTCAATCCTGGTATTCTCATTTCTTCTCTCTTATCTCATCGGGGCGAAATCATTTCTAATTTTTCTAAGAGCCCGATGATGATTTCTGGAGGGGACATTCCTTACTTAAGATGTTTTGTTTCTCCATTAAATCCACTTTGACATAAATCAACAAGTGTGGGGGATCGAGTCAGCTCAAGACTCGTAAAACAAAAATTAGTGCTTCTCGGAGGCAACCCTGTCTTTTCTCTTTCTATTTTCTGAATAATAGGTGATTGTGTTATTTATAGGCCCAAGTGTGGGGCAGTGCTTCTTTCTATGGTATGTGGGTCTTGTATTTGCAGGATTCTTAAGAATCATGAAGACCCGTTCTTGGTTTCGGTCCTCCAATCATTTCCATTTTGCGAATCTTTTGGCTAATTATGGAATCCTCAATCCTGAGGTAATGCTTAATTACACATACTATTTTCCATTAAAAACGGACATAAATGACCAAAAACGTACCAAAAATGCATTGTATTTGTATGTTTTGCAATTGTATTTGCAGGAAACGGATAATCATGAAAAGGACAAAAACAAAGCTGAAAACGGACAAAAACCCGAGCTCTGAATGAAAGTGTGAAAAGACAAAGTGAAATCTTAAGCCACAATCAATCAAGTCAAAAAGTCAATAGTCAAAGTCAACTAGACAAGTCAAAGAGGTCAACCCGAAAGATAAATCCAAAAAGTATAAAAAATTGAGGAACTAAATTTGCCAATTCCCAAAGTTATATTAAAAGTAGAAAGAAGACAAGGGTTGATTTTACATTTTTCTTAAATATAACTCTAGACTGACTTGCCAAGCCCCTAAAGTTTGTATTGAACCAAAGACTTATTGTGCAAATAAGTATATAAAAGTTTGAGGGGCAATTCCTCTGCCAAACCCTCAACCTTGTACCACCACAAGGACGAATGTTGCAAAAGAAGCATAGGAGTTGGAGGACTATTTTTGCCAAAACACAAAACCTATACCTGTTAACTTACAAACAAAAATTCCGCCCAATTTTCCCTCTCTTTTTCACTCACGAGTTAACCACACCTTTTTTACCCTCCACCTCTATTTACCCTGGATAAAACTCTTCCTTCTCCTCCACTAGCCTATCCTCAATCCCCAAATCCCCTTTCCAAGCTGGTAATCCTCAACATTTTTCAAGAATTAACATTTTCGATGGTGGTGATGACTTGGGATTAAAATAAAGGGCTGGGATTTGCTCTTTGATTGCTCTCACACAACTAGCACACTTATGTTTTTGTGTCTACAAAGAAACACAGGAAGAAAAAGAGAAAGCAAGACTCAAGGACCAAGACTTAGCATTTTTTGTATAAATAGGGCAATTGTTAGCCTAGTTGATGATCGAATTTTAATTTTTATGTATTTTCAGTTTATTTTTATGCAATTAATTTAGTCTTGAAGCTTTTAAATCTTTGTATTCAGTTTGGAAGTTTAATGAAAATTTTTGTTTGAATTTAAGTCTTGTGTTTTCTCTTAAGCTCAATTTGTTTACAAGTTCAATCTAAGCCTTTATAACTATTATCATCCTTTGATAAGCATTAACTATGTTTAACAAATTAATCAGTAAAAAAAAGAAAACTAAAAGGAAAATAAAAAAAAGCAAGTCATAGAAGGGAAATGCCAATTATGGATGGGCATTGGGTTATTTTGATTCAGAAATCAATGGACTTAGGGGATAATTTGGTTAGTTTTAGGTTCCTTTACTCTTGGACTTTTGTAAGTTTTTGTTTTAATTTTCTGCATTTTTTTTAAGTATTGTGTGCATTGCGTAATCTCAGCTTTATATGCTTATTTTTTGTTTCATTTGACTTAATTTATGTTTTACTTTCCATGTAAAATAAAAAAGTATTTGTCGTAAGCACTTTACCTAAATCACCTTAAATTCACCTTAAAAAGAAACCTTTTACACAATAAAGGGTGTTTGGTTTTAAGGGGCCAGAAATGGTCAAATCCTGGTTTAAAAAAGTAAAATGGTTTTACCAATCATTTTAAAAAGCCATTTAATCATCAATACACGGTCATTTGTTAGTTTTCAAAAGTCTAAAACCAATTTGCCCAAGTTTTTTTGCTCTTACTTCTAACACTTCCAAATTTGACAGTTTGCATAAGTTTTTGTTTTTACATAAGCCGTCCAAAAAGCCTTTTGAGCTCTGTGTTCCCACTATGTTATTTAATCTTTTTCCTGTGCATAGTATAAATTTTTATGTTAGCATGCACTAACCCATTGCAAAATGGGTTAAATCTGTCATTTTTTTTGTTAAAGTGTGAAAAAGGAACGACCAGCCCTTTTGATAAGCTTTTTCTAGGCTTATCAGTGTTTCAAAACCAATTTGAAAAGCACTTTTGCGAAGCTTTTAGGCCATTCTTTAAAATGGTAAAAGCCATAAAGCTTATAAGAATCCATATTAGAGGCTATTTTAAGGAAGCCCAAAAAGTTACCAAGGGCTGTGTGTTTGACATACTTTACCCATCTTTTACCACAATTTGCTTATTTGCTTATTTCAGCTTATTTCTCTTCATTTTAGCTTATTGATGTTTAGCAAAGCTTTATAGGTTAGTTATATGTTAATTTACTTATTAGCATTGTTAAGAGCTTATTGCAGCTTATTTAGTATTAGTCTATTTTCTAAGTGTTTAAACTTGTTAAAGTGTTTCTGTCTATTTAGCTTCTTTCTCTATTTTAATTTGTTAAGTTTGCTTATTAGTTCTTATTAGTTTTAAGTCTAGGGCCTGTAATTGTTACCTCTTATTCCTTTTGGCTTATATGTTCTAAAAATCCAAAAAAATAAAAAATATACCATTTAGCTTAAAAAGCTCAACTGTCTGTTTCTAAGAGCTTTTTCCAGCTTATTCTTAAGCTTTTATAAAAAGTGCTTATCTTTACGTGCTTAATAAGTTTGTTAAGAAAAAATTTCAAAAAAAAAATTATAAAGGGTGAAGCTTGAAGTCAGGGTGAGCTAGGGCCTCTCGAAACCCCCACCTCAACAAGCCTCAACCCTTTATAAACCAACACCACTACCGCTGTGCTACAATAGCTCATCCGGTAGAGGTTGGTTTGGTTTATTATTTAAGGGCTTTTTAGCCCGTTTGCTTATAAACCTGTTGTAGCTTATTTCGCAGCTTATTAAATAAGCTGCGCGACTTTTCTTATTTTTCATAGGACCTTCATCCTTTAAGCTATTTTGTGTGAATTTTTTAGAATTTTTTATACACGTTTAGTATTTTTTATAATTTATTTTGTTTAAAAACTTTAAAAAATCATAAAAAATAAAATAAAAGTCAGAAAAATATAAACTTTTTTTAAAAATTTTCTTTCGTCATAATATTTATTCTAGGAAACTATTTGTTTTTCTTGTATGGGCATTTTTATAACGTTTTTTTTTTATTTTCACTTTTGTAATAGAACGGGATCGTCCCGTTTTTGATTTGACTCATTTTTGGTCCAAACGAACTCCGTTTTTAGTCTAGTTTTTTTTAAACTTCGTTTTTAGTCAAGTAGAATCTATTTTTAGTTTAAAAATTGTTCTAGGGTTAAAATTGCAAAATTTAGGTTTTTGACCCTCGTTTTCCGTTCTGTTTTAGGATTTAAGCGTTATAGCTTTCGTTTTTAGGTTTAATCTATTCGTTTCTGCATTTTTAATCATAGTAATAGAAAAATCCAATCAATAATCGTTCCATTCAAGCATAAATTATCAACTCGTCATTCGATTTTCCATTCAAGCCTCGTTGGGACATAACGACCCGGGAAATCAAACTTCCGGAAACATATATATTTTATTTTTGTGAAATCTTAACCAATCATTGGCTAAAGGTAATTGGTTGATAGTTTGCTTATATATTATTGACGAATCATCAAACAAAAAATTTTTTTTTTGCCGCTGGCGGGGGAGGCTGTGAAACGAATTTACGTAACATATTGACAAATGTTTGGAATATTGTGAATATCTCTTTTAATTTTGTAAAATACAAAAATAATTTTGCATTTAATTTTTATATAATTTATAAAACAAAGAAAAACCAAAAATCAAAAAGAAACATTTTTTAATCAAAAATAAAAATCATCAATCAGTAAAATAATTTCACTAAGTATGATCAGTAATAAATTCCGGTGAACTTGTTGGTTCCCAAATCGAAACAAAAGATTTAAAAACTTGCCATTTGTGTCGCTTACGACACGGCTCAACCTAGAAAGTAAACAAACTAAAAAGTTGGGTATAAGGAGGGTTTTCCGAGACTACGACCCGAAAGGAGAAATAAGCTTCGCGCTATTCCTACTCCTCCGCTCACCTGTGCGTTTATCTTTTTGAGAGCTACCGTGAAGTAAGTAGATTATTTGGTTGAAGTTGTCGTACCTCATTGTCCGTTAAAATACATTGTGAATAAATCATTGATAAAACCAAAAAAAATTAGTGTAAATTTTCTTTTATATATTCTATTTTGTGCATGCGCACATGAACAAGTATCGTTCTCAAGCCCGTAAACTCGCAACAACAAGTCCGACAAACATCTGTTAATCGCCCAATCATGAGAAACAAAAAACATCAAAAACTTTCATCAACCCATATTTACATGGCCGATAATCGTACATGGCATAAATTACTCGACAGCACCCACCTAGGTACGAGATGCAATCGTTGTTCCGAAATTACAGCAACAACTTTGAGATCAAGCATGACTACTTAATCTTGTTCAAAACAAGCGATTTTTTTTTGGACATGATAAATGAAGACCGCACATGCTTCCACAATCCGATATTTCAACAAGGATTACTTTCTACGATGAAGTACCCAAACGTCCCGAGTACGTTCGTTTAAGCTTAAGCTTTTCCCCATTTATCCTCCGAGGAGACGCGCCGGATTCAGATGAAAAAGAACCCCCTCGATCGATCTTACATACGAAGATCTTGTTTCGAAATTCATTATAACAAATTCTTCCCTCCATCTAAAACAACAAATCTTCGAAATGAAATCACGAGATTTCAACAAAAATTTGATGAAACATTTTACGAGGCATAGGACCGATTCAATGATCTTCTTAGGGGATGCCCGCATCATGGGTTTTCGGAATTGCATCAACTTGATACATTCTATAATGCCCGAAACTCGAATGATCAAGATTCAATAAAACTCCACATGGCGGGTGGTTAAACTTTCAGATAAAATGCCTTCGAGAATGCCTAAAAATCATTGAGACAAGTCCAAAGTCGTAATACCCGAAGCAAGGCCATTGTTTCCAAAGTGAGTACGAACACTTCTACCCCATCAGATTCATCCGATGATGCGAAGAACTAAGGAAATGAGGTTAGAGCATTGATTCTCGATATGTAAAACCAAACTCCGCTCCGCGCTCAGACGTAAAGCGGCGAGCAAAGTTGTATAACTGCGGGGTGTCATATCGTTACCAAATTGGTCCACCACCAATGGCAACGTTATCGTGACAATATTCAAGAGTAGTGTCACAAGCCGCCGCAGTAACTAACAACAAGGAATGCCATTACGACCTCAGATGAGTTGCAAACCAAAATAGACCTCCCGATTTACCTCCTATCAAAACCAATCAAAACAACCAAAAATCGGGATTAATTTTAACCAAAATCGGGGAACAATTTTAAACCAAAATCGGGGTAATGAATTTCAATCATGGACAAGTTTTACACAAACCCCAGATTAATCAAAACCCCTACACCCACTTTCAAGCTTCCACCTTACCAATCTTCCAGTTCCTGCCAGCATCAGGTGTGTCTAATCCGATTTTGAGATAACTACGTCAAAGCTTAATGACCGGTAATGCAAACTCATGCAAAATCAATGCAAATATAACGACCTGATCAACAATTCGGAATAGTAAACCGCTTCTACTTTCGGCTGGGTTCTCGTTCTAAGCAACACCATTGCTAACCCGAAAAGGTGATGTAAAGCAATCACTACCAGCAGCGGATGTATCCTATGAATGGACTCAAATTTTCTTCTCCACCTAAACAGATGGAAATGAAACCCAAAAGGTGACAAAGGATACGTGCAACCAAGCACCGAAAACATCCAACCTCCACTGGTCCAAACTGAATGAACCAATTAGGTGAGCCCGTTGTACTTCAAAGAAAACCAAATTGTAACTATCCATACAAAGGGCCAACAAAGAGGAAGCTCCGTGAAAAAAAAAAGATCTTCTAGCTTCAGAATCTATAGGAGATTTTTTGGAATCACCATCTCGAGCTAATTTCGCGACGCTACCTCTTCAAACACATGCCCAAATTTAGCACCGATGTTTAGAAAGCTCCATCAATGATAAAAGAATAAGATAATTAAGTTGACAAAAATACTAGTAAACGAGAATTGCTCTCGGTTATCCTAGAAAAAGTTTCGCCGAGAAAACCTAGAGACCCCCAATGTAAGATTCTTATACCGATGTGACTTTCCGGAGATTAATGAATGCTTATCCATGGCCGAATCTCTGGTGTCAAGCGTCAACCTCATGCCTCGCACCACTTGGGACGAATAAGTCTCCCACTTTGACCAAAACCCGAATGATACTTTGAACTTAGCCGACCGAACATTTCTACTCCAACCTGGCATCGCCGGAGGATGTTTTCGTGAAAGTTTGGAACGTTTTTCTTTCCTGCCGATTTTGTGGTCGATGATTACTTTGCCGATCCTACGGGGTCCCCAAATCTTAGAAAGACTTTCTTTAATGGCACTTGCCTTGATTGACTATCACGGAGAACAAATGACCTTAGACAGATGACCAAATCCGTGACCTTCAAAGTGTGGATACTAAGACTTCTCCTACAATATCATTGAATCGTTAACCGAGTCGATGTTTATTGACATTGCTTTGAAGAATATGTCAAGAAGTACTTGAATTTTCTGAAAGTTGGCAATCCCACTTCTGCTCCGGACCTTATGGTCATTCTCTCGCCTCGTCCGTCTTTCACTCCCTTCGAGGAAGTGATCTCTAATGGAAAGATTGATGCATTTCTTGAACATGATGGATTCAATACCAACCAAGTGTTGACAGCATCTATGATTCTGAGGGAGATACTGTTTACCTTGAGGAATTGTTAAGTGTGATCAATAGTGACCCAAATCTCCCTCCGTCACCAGTTTATGAAATTAATGTGCCTGAAAAGATTAAATCTTCATGTGAAGATCCTCCCAACCTAGAACTCAAAGACTTACCATCCCATCTGAGTATGAGTTTTGAGGGGATGACAAATTACCCTTCATAAAACGCTAAAACTTGAAAGATGAGGATAAAACCGCCCTGATCAAGTTCTTAAGTCACACAAACATGCCATAGCTTGGAAGATTTCTGATATTAAGGTGATAGATCCACATTTTTTGCACCCATTAAGATTTTGGATGGAGGAAATGTCAAACCCTTAGTGTCAACATCAGAGAAGAGTTAACACCAAAATCCATGAGGGATATTAATCAAGAATATACACACTTCGTGATGCCGGTTAATGTCCCCTATCGACATCCTGAATAGTCCCCTGGGTAAGCCCGGTTCATTGTGTCCCTAAGAAGGGAGGCATAACCGTGGTGAAAAATGAAGAAAATGAATTAATACCCACTAGGTTGGTTACGGGATGGCGAGTTTGCATCGATTACCGAAAACTCAATGATGCAAAAACTCGAAATACCATGTCCCGATACCATATGGATCATATTCTTGAAATATTAGCCGGAATGAGTCTATGCTTTTTGGACGGATTCTCCGCTACTTTTTCAGATCCAATTGACCCACTTGATCAAAAAAGACTACCTTCACACAGCGCCCTAAAACGAGACATTTGCCTATCGTCGCATTCCTTTTGGTTATGCATCACGGCGGGCACGTCCAAGATGTATGGTTACAATCTTCACGATATGATTGAAAAAACTGGAAGTCTTCATGATTATTTCCGTTTTTTTCGTAATTCTTCTCCTCTTGCCCTTTCCCATATTAGACAAAAAGCTCTAAAAGGTGTGAGACACCAATCTTGTATCTAAATACGGTAAACGTGCCACTTTAATGGTCAAGGAAGGCATAGTCCATGGCCATAAGATTCTAAGTCGAGGATAGAGGAAAATAAGGTAAAAAGTTGATGTCATTGCAAAATGCTCATCCCACTACCGTGAAGGTAATTTCGCAGTTTCCTCGGTCACTTTCCGGATTCTACCGACGATTTTTATTCCTGATTTTTCTAAGAAATACGCCCGCCGTATTGACCCACCTCCTTGAAAAAGAAACTCCGTTTATCTTCTCGAAGGAATGCATCGAAGCATTTGAAACCCTTAAGATGAAGTTAACCAGCGTCCAATTCTAGTTCTCCGATGGGGACTGACCTTTTGAGAAATCATGTGTATGCAAGTGATTTTGCTGTTGGAGGCATCCGAGGCAACGTAAGACCAAGCAATTCCAGCCGAACACTATCAACAAAACTATAGACCGAGGCTCAAGCACATTACACTACAACGGAAAAAGAATTACGTGCCGTAGTGTATGCTTTCAAGAAATTCCGGCCTATCATGTCCTTTCCAAAAGCATAGTGTATACGGACACTATTCGCCTCTCAAGTACCATGCTTGCTAAGGCAGGATCTAAGCCAAGATTGCTCCGGTGGATTTTGCTACTCCAAGAATTTGATGTCATTGTCCGTGATAAAAAAGGAGCAGAAAATCTCGCCGCCGAACACCTTTTTAGACTTGAAAATCCCCATCAAAGTGAGCTCGAGAAAAAGGAAATTACAGAAACATTTCCCTCGAGACACTTGGATGGTTAACTTTTCGTGGGAAGATAATGCCCCCGTGGTTTGCCGATTTACATACTAACCAAGCTGTGAATTTTGTGATTAAAGAATGTCTCTCGAACAGAAAAGAAAGTTTTTCAAGAACACAACACCTAACTTTTGGACGACCCCATCATTGTTTAAATATATTCGGATCAATGATCCCGGCGTGTGTTCACGCAGGAAGCTCTCGACATCCTCGAAGCTAGCCATAATAGGACCCACGTGGGACATCATGGTGCAAAGTCTCACCGCCAAAAAGGTTCTTGATGCCGGTTGTCTTCTGCCAATACCACAATTACAGAAGATGCCCACGAGTTGGTTAAAAACTGCGACTCGTGCCCAGCGTCAAGAAAAATATCACAACATTCGTTAAAAATAATGAGGGAATGTGATGAGATGCCTCAAATTGTCCATCTAAGTTTGTGAAATCTTAATCGTGTGGGTATGGACTTCATGGGTCCGTTCCCGTCTGCAAGAGTAAACAAATATATACTCGTCGGCCGTCGATTACTTGTCGAAATGGTTGTGAAGCAAAAGGCGCTCCCCACCAATACGCCCGAGTTGTTTGCAAATATCTCAAATCTCCTCATCGCCAATTCGCTGCCCCTCGTCAGCAATCATAAGTGATCGCTGAACCCATTTTTACAATGACCCATTGCAAAGGTATGCTTAAATACGGAGTCACTCATCGACTCTCCACTCATATCACCCACAAACAGTGTCAGGTTTAGGATACCAAATCGTGGTTTTGAAAAGAATTTTTAAAGGACATAGGAAAAAGGCTAAAACCCGGCCTCTTGGTCGATAAACTAAGATACCACTATTGGGCCTTCCGCACAAGCTTACAAAACCACCCATCGTGTACCCCGGGACAAGCTTTAAATGGAAAGAGCAAGTCATCTACCGGTTGAGTTGAGCACAAAACTTACTAGGGACCCTTAAGCATACAAACTTGATATCAAAAACCGCGGGTGGATTACAGAAAAGATATCAGCTTCAATCAACTTATGAACTTCGCGAATCATGCTTATGAGAACTCTTTATCTATAAAAGAATAAAACAAAGAGAATCATGACTCCAAGATCAAAAAATCTGCGTTATCAACGTCGGTGATACGAGTCCTCTCCTCTTTAACTCTAGATGAAGAAATTCTTGGCAAGCTTAAGACCCGCTGGAGTGGACCATTCACTGTAACCCAAGTTTTTCCATATGGCACTGTCGAGTTATCCTAAAACTCTGGGCCAAATTTCAAAGTGAATGGTCATCGTTTGAAGCACTACTTTGGAGGGGACGTACCACAATTGGTAGTCCCAGATCTCCAGACGTTCCCGTCAATAAGGATCAATAAATTTCGGGACGGGTCAAGCCATAGTGACCTAAAACAAGCGCTTCGTGAGGCAAAACCCCATGCTTATCAGTAGTATAATATTATTAGTAATGAATAAGTGTTTGTGTGAGGAGGCGTTACCTCTCACCATTACCCAGTGTTTTATCCGTGTTCTTGTGTGTTTTGTGTCCAGGATTTTCCCGGATTGTGAAGACTCTCGTGCTCGCAGTTCTGCCCTTCACTCACAAGAGTTTCACATCCTCAGCTTCATTTGGGAATCCAATATCCAAATCTAATCGACTAACGTTTTATCTTTTGGCACACTTAATAAACGGCCTTAGATTTACGTAGGTACCCTTTTAAAAACATTCGAGACGATGTTTTAGTCTAGTATGGGGGGGGGATCCTTCGATTGATTTTTGCCTGCAGCCGTTGTTTCACGTAATCTCCGATTTTACACCAAAAAATTTTTGCAAAAATACCAAAAAAAGTGATAAAATTTAAAAATTTTTCAAATAAAATAAGGGTTTTGTCACAGTTTTGACTTTCCCAATGGTAGAAGAAGAATAAATTTGACTCGAACGGACGTGTTGAAGCTAGCTTTTCCTTTAACCATTTAATAAACGAAAGTTATTAGGCAAGCATCGCGGATCCTTTTATTAGGGATTTTAAATTTGCGAAGAATGAGAAAAATGATCAGTATATTTACAAGTATATATGCGTAAACAATGATTATTTGGAATCTTAAAAGCTTATAATGTATTTGTCGCTTTTTTCTCCAAAAGCTCTTAACCACTAATAAACGGCTAATTTTGCTTTAACTTAAACTGACATTTTCTAAAAAAAGCTACTTTCGGAAACAAAAATATTCATCTAATTCATGTTTTTTTTTTTTTTATCTTTTTTTTTGTTTTTTTTTGTGTTTTTTCTTTATACTTGAGTGTTTTCTAAAACCGAAATTTTCTCTAATACGAAAAATATGTTGCAAAAAAAAATGATGAAAAAATGAAAAAAAACTGTTAAAAAATAAAATATGAAAAATTATAGAACTGTGCTGATAAAGGGTTCAACTTCATCTTGTCGGCTCACAACCGTTGTTTCATGTCCTTCAAACAAGGCCCATAATGAGGATATAAAGACCAAAGTGCATCCTGTAAGTGTTAGGCAACCAGTCGTCAGACTAAGTCACTACATCTTGTCGGAGGCGTGGCCGATGTTGTATTCATGTAAATGATGACGGTATTATAGGTATAGTGTAACAACAATAAATGACTAAAAAGGAAATATTTAATGGTTAAATGTATTTCTTTTCTAACTCAAGTATAATTTTGAACTAAGAATAACTGCTTTAAGACTCAAAATTGCTTGGTAACGTGTAGAATGTTTCTAGGATAAAGTCTCACCAATGAGACTTTAATGTTTATGTTTTGCCGTGCTTTGAGTAGTATTTGTTTATTTAACGGGTAATCTAAGAAATCAGCCTGAAAAGGGTGGAGTAATCCAACTATTATCATTGCAACATTCTCCTTGAGAGGTCGCCAACTGATAACCTAAGTCGAACTCGGCTGGGATCTATCGAGAATATGCTGGTTGGTGGGTGATCTAGTCTTCTCCCCAGATTTCTTCAGAAATATCGTTATGCACATAAACTATACTACTTTCTAAAACTGTCGATCTAAATTTAACTTAAAATTAAGCACATTCACACTAATTGAATAATTGTTGGGAGCGAAAAGTTGACAAGTCATAGTTATAAGTAGTGTTATCATCTTTACTTGTACTTAGCGGTGATTTCGTTTTTACGTTTAGCTTGGGACTAGTGAAAAATCAGGGACGATGAATTTATCCGTCAGGACATCCGTAGATTATTCTATGGGCGCTTCTCATTCTATAATCTCAGTGTTGATAAAATAAAGGAAGTCAAACAGGTAGTTAAGAAAAGAAAATCCAAAAATATTAGGGATAGGTAGTGTACATATAAAAAATGGTGAAAACGGGACTTGTCGAAGCTATTGATTCTTTAGTTCCCCTTGACGAACACTTAGCTACTTTTCGAGGTAATTAGTCGAGGGGGATCGAGATTCTTAGTTTTCGTAAATGTTTACTTCATAACATTGCGTGAGGACACGGCAATAACTTAGTATGGGGGATTTTGGTATGTGCTTAAGTACACATACCATTTTCCATTAAAAACGGACTTAAATGACCCAAAACGTACCAAAAATGCATTGTATTGTTGTATGTTTTACAATTGTATTGTGCAGGAAACGGATAATCATGAAAAGGACAAAAACAAAGCTGGAAACGGACAAAACCGAGCTCGGAATGGAAAAGTGTGAAAAGACAAAGTCAAACCGAAGCCAAAAGTCAATCAAGTCAAAAAGTCAAAGTCAAAGTCAACTCAGTCAAAGTCAAAGTCAACCCCGAGAAGATAAATCAGAAGAAAGTATAACTTGAGGGACTAAATTTGCCAATTCCCAAAGTTATATTACAAGTAGAAAGAAGACAAGGGCTGATTTTGCATTTTTCTTAAATATAACTCTAAGGGCTGAACTTGCCAAGCCCCTAAAGTTGTATTAACCAAAGGACTGTTTTTACAAATAGAGTTATAAGGTTGAGGGGGCATTTCTGCCAAACCCTCAACCTTGTACCACCACAAGGACGAATGTTGCAAAAGAAGCATAGGAGTTGGAGGACTATTTTTGCCGAAACACAAAACCTATACCTGTTAACGTACAAACAAAAATTCCCGCCCAATTTTCCCTCTCTTTTTCACTCACGAGTTAACCACACCTTTTTTACCCTCCACCTCTATTTACCCTGGATAAAACTCTTCCTTCTCCTCCACTAGCCTAACCTCCAGTCCCCAATCCCCTTTCCTAGCTGGTAATCCTCACATTTTTTCAAGAATAACATTTCGATGGTGGTGATGACTTGGATTAAAAAAAGGCTGGATTTGCTCTTTGATTGCTCTCACACAACTATCACACTTATATTTTTGTGTCTACAAAGAAACACATGAAGAAAAAGAGAAAGCAAGACTCAAGGACCAAGACTTAGCATTTTTTGTATAAATAGGGCAATTGTTAGCCTAGTTGATGATCGAATTTTAATTTTTATGTATTTTCAGTTTTATTTTTTATGCAATAATTTAGTCTTGAAGCTTTGAATCTTTTGTTATTCAGTTGGAAGTTTAAGGAAAATTTTTGTTTTGATTAAATCTTGTGTTTTTCTCTTAAGCTCAATTTGTTTATCAAGTTCAATCTAGCCTTTATAAGCTATTAACACCTTGATAAGCTTTTAATAAATTGTTTAACAAATTTAATCAGTAAAAAAAGAGAAAACAGAAAGAAATCAAAAAAAAGTGCAAGCAGGAAAGGGAAATGCCAATTATGGATGGTCAATTGGTTGATTTGATATAGAAATCAATGGACGTTAGGGATAATTAGGTTAGTTTTAGGTTCCTTTACTCTTGGACTTTTGTAAGTTTTTATTTTAATTTTCTGCATTTTTTTAAGTTACTGTGCATTTGCTTAATCTCAGCTTTTTTATGCTTATTTTTTGTTTACATTTTCTTATTTATGTTTACTTTCCATGTATAAGTATTTGCCTTTAAGCACTTTAGCCTAAATCACCTTAAATCTGCCTTAAAAAGCCTTTTTACACAATTAAAGGGGTGTTTGGGTTAGGGGCAGAAATGGGTCAATCCTGGTTTAAAAAGCAAATGGGTTACCAAGTCATGTTTTAAAAAGCCATTTAATCATCAATACAAGGTCATTTGTTAGTTTTCAAAAGTCTAAAACTAATTTGCCAAGTTTTTTTTGCTCTTACTTCTTAAACTGTCCAAATTTGACAGTTTGCATAAGTTTTTTACATAAGCTGTCCAAAAAAGCCTTTTGAGGCTTGTGTTCCACTTGTTTTAAGTCTTTTCATCATAGTATAGTTTTATGTTAGCATGCACTAACCCATTGCAAAATGGGTTAAATCTGTCATTTTTTTGTTAAAGTGTGAAAAAGGAATGACCAGCCATTTTGATATGCTTTTTCTAGGCTTATCAGTGTTTGAAAACCAATTTGAAAAGCACTTTGCAAGCTTTTAGGCCATTCTTTAAAATGGTAAAGCCCGAACAGCAGATAAAGAATTCCATTTCACAGGCTTATTTTAAGCCCCAAAAAGTCACCCAAGGGGCTGTGTGTTGACAGACTTTACCCATTTTCACCCAATTTGCTTAATTTGCTTATTTCAGCTTATTTCTCTTTCATTTTAGCTTACTTATGTTTAGAGTAGCTTATTAGGTCAGTTATAGTTTATTTACCTAGTTTAGCATTGTTTAGAGCTTATTACAGCTTATTTGAGTATTTATCTCTAATTTCCAGTGTTTAGTAGCTTGTAAAGTGTTTCTGTCTATTTAGCTTCCTTTGTCTGTTTTAATTGTTTAGTTTTTGTTATTAGTGCATATTAGGTTTGAGTTCTAGGCTGTAATTGCTTAACTCTTATTCCTTTTGCTTATTTGTTTCTAAAAATTCAAAAAAAGAAAAAATATACCAAATAGCTTAAAAAGCTCCACTGACTGTTCTTGTTCTAAGAGCTTTTTCAGCTATTCTTAACTTTCAATAAAAAGATGTAGTTATAAAAGTGCTTATCTTTACCGTGCTTTTAATAAGTTTGTTAAGAAAATTTTCAAAAAAAATATAAAATAGGAAGCTTGGAAGTCCAGGAGTGAGCTAGGGCTCGAACTCATCAAAAAGAAAGGTCATAACACGTACCACCCGACCTCAACAGCCCCTCAACCCTTTATAAACCAACACCTCTACCGCTGTGCTACAATAGCTCATCCGGTAGAGGTTGGTTTGGTTTATTATTTAAGGGCTTTTTAGCCCGTTTGCTTATAAACCTGTTGTAGCTTATTTCGCACTTATTTCGATAGCTGCGCACGAACTTTTTCTATTTTCATAGGACCTTTTAATCCTTTAGCTATTTTGTGAGAATTTGTTTAGAATTTTTAATACACGTTTATAGTATTTTTTATAATTTATTTTTGTGTTAAAAACTTTTAAAAAAATATAAAAAAATAAATAAAAGTCAGAAAAATATAAACTTTTTTTTAAAATTTTCTTTTGTCATATAGTTTCTAGGAAAAATATTTGTTCTCTTGTAGGGTCATTTTTGCAAAGTTTCACTTTTTAAAGAACGGGATTCGTCCCCGTTTCTGATTTGACTCGTTTTTGGTCCAAACGAACTCCGTTTTTAGTCTAGTTTTTTTTAAACTTCGTTTTTAGTCAAGTAGAATCTATTTTTAGTTTAAAAATTGTTCTAGGGTTAAAATTGCAAAATTTAGGTTTTTGACCCTCGTTTTTCGTACCCGTTTTAGTTTTAAATCATTTTAGCTTTCGTTTTTAGGTTTTCTTTAATCGTTTTTGCATATTTAACTTGTAGTAATAGAAAAACAATCATAACCTTGTCATATTCAAACATCAATCATCAATCCGTCATTCGATTTTCAATTGCACACCTCGTTGGGACATAACGACCCGGGAAATCAAACTTCCGGAAACATATATATTTTAATTTGAGAATTCTTAACCAATCCTTGGCTAAAGGTAATTGGTTGATTATTTTCCTATATTATTATCGTAACGTTTGAAGATTAGCGTTTGAATTTGTGAGTATTTTCTTCAAAAAAAAAAACCAAAAAATATTTTATTTTCTAATTTTTGTGAATATCAAGTAATTAAAAATACCAACAATACTTTTCCTAAAGTATTGAAAGTACCAAAAAAAAATTCCATAAAAAGAAATAAAAATAAATAAATTCACCAAGTTGGTAAAAGAACACCAACATATAATACTTTCCATTGAAGTATTATCCATCAATAAGTTCCCGAACAAAAGATTCAAAAACTTGTCATTTGTGTCGCTTACGACGAACGGCTCACCTCGATTTGATTAACAAACTATAAGGTGGGTATAAGGAGGGTTGTTCCGAGGAACTACGACCCGAAAGGAGAAAGGATTTTAATAGCTTCGCGCTTTCCTACTCCTCCGCTCGCTTGTGCGTTTTTCATTTGGAGAGCTACCGTGAAGTAAGTTTGATTAATGGTTGAAGTTGTCCTATCTCGTTGTCCGTAAAAATAAATTGTGAATAGATCATTGAAAAACCAAAAATTAATTAGTCTAAATTTTCTTTTTGTATTTCTATTTTAGTGCATGCGCACTCGTTCTCAAAGCCGTAACCAAAAACAACAACAACAACAAATCCCACCGATTGTTGTTGAATCACTTGATCTTGAAGACCTCATCAAAGATCAAGAATCTCCCGTAGTTACGATGGCCGATAATCGTACTATGGCGGAATTGCTTCAAGCACCCACCGAGGGTTACGAGGATGCAATTGTTGTCCCTGCAATCACCGCAGACAACTTTGAGCTTAAACATAGTTTGCTCACTCTCGTACAAAATAAGCAATTTTTCGGACATGACAAAGAAGATCCTCATGCTCATATCCGATACTTCAACAAGATCACTTCTACCATGAGATTCCCAAACGTTCCGAACACGTCGATTAAGCTTATGCTTTTTCCGTTTTCTCTCGAGGGGGCCGCCCGGATTTGGCTCGAAAAAGAACCCCCTCGATCAATTCTTACTTGGGATGATCTTGTTTCAAAATTTATCAATGAATTTTTCCCTCCCTCCAAAACGACTAATCTTCGTAATGAGATTACAAATTTCCAACAACGTTTTGATGAGTCTTTCAGTGAGGCCTGGGATCGATTCAGGGATCTCCTTCGAGCATGTCCTCATCATGGTTTTTCTGAATTACACCAACTTGATACGTTCTATAATGCTTTGAATACAAATGACCAAGATTCATTAAATTCAGCAGCAGGTGGAAATTTTTTGGACAAAAGGCCCCGTGATTGCTTATGCATCATTGAAAGCAAGACCAAAGTTCGTCACTCACGAAGTAAAGCTGTTGTTTCCAAAGTGAGTACGAGCATTTCTACCCTCGAAATTTCATCCGACGTTGCTGAACTAAAGGATATGGTGAAAGCATTACTTCTTGATAAGAAAAACCAAAACCAACCTTCAGCTCCCACTCCCGTAAAAGCGATCGAGCAAAGTTGTGTAACTTGTGGTGGAGCTCATTCTTACCGTAATTGTCCCGCCACCGATGGCAACAATTATCGTGATAATATTCAAGAATACATCTCTCAAGCCGCCGCAACAAACTTTAATCAAGGAAGTGCCAGTTACCGACCTCAGATGGTTGCAAACTAAATTCGACCTCCCGATTTTTCTCCTGTGTAAAACCATCAAAACAACCAAAATCGGGGGATCAATTTCAACCAAAATCGGGGGAACAATTTTAACCAAAATCGGGGTAATAATTTCAATCAAGAACAAGTTTACCAACCTCAAATTAATCAACCCCCGACTTTTCAAGCTCCACCTTACCAAGCTCCCGCCCCAGTTCCTCCATGTCTAAGTCCGATTTTGATAACTACGTCAAAGCTAATGACGCGGTTATGCAAAATATGCAAAATCAAATGGTAAATATAACGGACCTGATTACCAAATTCGTGAATAGTAATACCGCTTCTACTTCAGGCTCGGGTTCTCTCCAAGCAACACCATTGCTAACCCGAAAGGTGATGTGAAAGCAATCACCACCCGAAGTGGTGTTTCCTATAATGGACCTCAAATTTCTTCTCTTCCTAAAGAGATGGAAAATGAACCTAAGGTGACAAAGGATACGGTGCAACCAAGCACCGAAAACATCCAACCTCCGGTGGTCCAAACTGATGACCAAATTGGTGAGCCCGTTGTAGCTTCAAAGACTAAACCAACATTACCTTATCCTTCAAGGGCCAACAAAGAGAAGCTCCGTGAAAAAGACGATCTTCTAGCTTCAAAATTTATGGAGATTTTTCGGAATCTCCATTTCGAGCTAAGTTTCGCGGACGCTCTCCTACACATGCCCAAATTTGCACCAATGTTTAGAAAGCTCCTCAATGACAAAGATAAGATAGTTGAGTTGACAAAGACACCGGTGAATGAGAATTGCTCGGCGGTTATCCTGAAAAAGTTTCCCAAAAAACTCAGAGACCCCGGTAGATTTCTTATACCGTGTGATTTTCCAGAGATGAATGAATGCTTAGCCTTAGCCGATCTCGGTGCAAGCATCAACCTAATGCCTCTCTCCATTTGGAAAGAACTAAGTCTCCCAGCTTTGACCAAAACCCGAATGATACTTGAACTTGCCGACCGAACGATTTCTACTCCAACCGGCATCGCCGAGGATGTTTTCGTGAAAGTTGGAACGTTCTTCTTTCCTGCCGATTTTGTGGTCGTTGATTACGTTGCCGATCCTCGGGTTCCCCTAATCTTAGGAAGACCTTTCTTGAGGACGGCACGTGCCTTGATCGATGTTCACGGTGAACAAATGACCCTTAGGCACGATGACCAATCCGTGACCTTCAAAGTTGGTGATACTAAGACTTTCTCCTACAATATCATTGAATCGGTTAACCGAGTCGATGTTATTGACATTGCTTGTGAAGAATATGTTCAAGAAGTACTTGAAATTTCTGAAAGTGGCAATCCCACTTCTACTTCGGACCTTATGATCGATTCTCGCTCTCCATCTTTCACTCCCTTCGGAGGAAGTGATTTTCTAATGGAAGAGATCGATGAATTTCTTGAACATGATGATTCAATACCACCAGGTGTTGACGGCATCTATGATTCTGAGGGAGATACTGTTTACCTTGAGGAATTGTTAAGTGTGATCAATAGTGACCCAAATCTCCCTCCGTCACCAGTTTGTGAAATTAATGTGCCTGAAAAGGTTAAATCTTCATGTGAAGATCCTCCCGACCTTGAACTCAAAGACTTACCATCCCATCTTGAGTATGCATTTTTGGAGGGTGATGACAAATTACCCGTCATAATCGCTAAAAACTTGAAAGATGAGGATAAAACCGCCCTGATCAAGGTTCTTAAGTCACACAAACATGCCATAGCTTGGAAGATTTCTGATATTAAGGGGATAGATCCACAGTTTTGCACCCATAAGATTTTGATGGAGGAAAATGCCAAACCCGTAGTTCAACATCAGAGAAGAGTTAACCCCAAAATCCATGAGGTTATTAAGCAAGAAGTTATCAAACTTCTTGATGCAGGGTTAATTTACCCTATCTCTGACAGCCCCTGGGTAAGCCCGGTTCATTGTGTCCCTAAGAAGGGAGGCATAACCGTGGTAGGTGAAGAACTGAAGAAAATAAGTTAATACCCAACTAGGTTGGTTACGGATTGCGAGTTTTTGCATCGACCCCGCAAACTCAATAAGCAACTCGTAAAGACCATTTACCATTGCCATTTATGGATCAGATGCTTGAAAGATTAGCCAGAAATGAGTACTATTGCTTTTTAGACTGATTCTCCGGCTACTTTCAGATCCCGATTGGCCTACTTGATCAAGAGAAGACTACCTTCACCTGCCCTTACGAGACATTTGCCTATCGTCGCATGCCTTTTGGGTTATGCAATGCACCTGGCACGTTCCAAAGGTGCATGTTGCAATCTTTCATGATATGATTGAGAAAACCATGGAAGTCTTCATGGATGATTTCTCGGTTTTTGGTGATTCCTTCTCCTTTTGCCTTTCTCATTTAGATAAAATGCTTCAAAGGTGTGAAGACACCAATCTTGTGCTAAATTGGGAAAAGTGTCACTTTATGGTTAAGGAAGGCATAGTCCTTGGCTACAAGATTTCTAAGTCCAGGATTGAGGTTGATAGGGCGAAAGTTGATGTCATTGCAAAATTGCCTCATCTCACTACAGTGAAGGGTATTTGGAGTTTTCTCGGTCATGCCGGGTTCTACCGACGATTTATTCGGGATTTTTCCAAAATCGCCTGGCCTATGACCTACCTCCTTGAAAAATAAACTCAGTTTATCTTCTCAAAGGAATGCATCAAAGCATTTGAGACCCTTAAGATGAAGTTAACCCAGGCTCCAATTCTAGTTGCTCTCGATTGGGACTTGCCCTTTGAAATCATGTGTGATGCAAGTGATTTTGCTGTTGGGGCCGTCCTAAGGCAACGTAAGACCAAGCACTTCCAGCCGATACACTATGCAAGCAAAACCATGATCGAGGCTCAAGCACATTACACTACAACGGAAAAGGAATTACTTACCGTAGTGTATACTTTCAAGAAATTCTGGCCATATCTTGTCTTGTCTAAAAGCATAGTGTATATGGACCATTCGGCTCTCAAGTATCTGCTCGCTAAGCCGGATGCTAAGCCAAGATTGCTCTGGTGGATTTTGTTGCTCCAAGAATTTAATGTCGTTATCCGTGATAAAAAAGGAGCAGAAAATCTCGCCGCTGACCACCTTTCTAGACTTGAAAATCCTCATCAAAGTGAGCTCGAGAAAAAGGAAATTAAGGAAACATTTCCTCTCGAGACACTTAGGATGGTTACCTTTCGTGGTGATGATAATGCCTCGTAGTTTGCCCATTTTGCAAACTACCATGCGGGGAATTTTATGATCAAATGGATGTCGTCTCAGCAGAAAAGAAAGTTTTTCAAAGACGTCAAACACTACTTTTGGGACGACCCCTTCTTGTTTAAGATATGTGCGGATCAAGTGATTCGGCGGTGTGTGCACGGCAAGGAAGCTTTCGACATCCTCGAAGCTTGCCACAATAGACCCACGGGGGGACATCATGGTGCAAATCTCACTTCCAAAAAGGTCTTTGATGCCGGTTTCTTCTGGCCCACAATTTACAAAGATGCCCACGAGTTGGTTAAATACAGCGACTCGTGCCAGCATCAAGGAAAAATTTCACAACGTGATGAGATGCCTTAAAATTCCATCCAAGTTTGTGAAATCTTTGACGTTTGGGGTATTGACTTCGTGGGGTCGTTCCCGTCTTCAAGAGAGAACAAATATATACCCGTGGCCGTCGATTACTTGTCAAAATGGGTTGAAGCAAAAGCGCTCCCCACTAATGACGCCCGAGTTGTTTGCAAATTTCTCAAATCTCTCTTCGCCATATTCGGTGCCCCTAGTGCAATCATAAGTGATCGCGGAACCTATTTTTACAATGACCAATTTGCAAAGGTCATGCTTAAATACGAAGTCACTCATCGTCTCTCCACCGCATATCACCCACAAACAAGTGGGCAGGTTGAGGTATCCAATCGTGGTTTGAAAAGAATTATTGAAAGGACCATAGGCCAAAACCATGCCTCTTGGTCGGATAAACTAGATGACGCACTTTGGGCCTTCCGTACAGCGTACAAAACACCCATCGGGTGTACTCCGTACAAGCTTATATATGGGAAGGCATGTCATCTTCCAATTGAGCTCGAGCACAAAGCCTATTGGGCTTTAAAACATGCAAACTTTGACCTAATGACCGCGGGCGATCACCGAAAGGTTCAACTCAATGAGCTAAATGAACTTCGAGATCATGCCTATGAAAACTCTTTGATCTATAAAGAGAAAACAAAGAGAATCCATGACTCCAAGATCAAAAACCGCGTTTTCAACGTCGGTGATCGAGTCCTCCTCTTTAACTCTAGATTGAAGATTTTCTCGGGCAAGCTTAAGACCCGCTTGAGTGGACCATTCAAGTTTTTTCATATGGCACTGTCGAGTTATCCCAAAACTCCAGGCCAAATTTTAAATTAAATAGTCACCGCTTGAAGCACTACTTTGGAGGGGACGTACCACAATTGGTAGTCTCGAATCTCCAGACTTTCCCCATAGACCAATGAATTCGGGGATGAGTCAAGCATAGTGACATTAAACAAGCGCTTCATGGGAGGCAACCCATGTTTATCCTTCTATCTTCTTTCTATTTTCTTCTAACTGTGTGATGTGAGGAGGTGTGCCTCTTCCAATTCTCGTATGCTCGTGTTTTTTGTGGTTTATTTGTCCAGGATGTCCAGGATTTTGAAGCCTCTTGTGTTCGCAGTTTTTTGTTCTCCGATCACAAGAGCTTCACATCCCCAGCTTCATTTGGGAATCCAATATCCAAATCTAATCGACTAACGTTTTATCTTTTGGCACACTTAATAAACGGCCTTAGATTTACGTAGGTACCCCTTTTAAAACATCGAGGACGATGTTTAGTTTTAGTATAGGGGGAATCTTCGATTTGATTGTTGCCTGCAGTCATTGTTGTCATGTAATCCCGTTTTTACCACCAAAATGTTTGCAAAAATACCAAAAAAATGAAAAATTTTAAAAAAATTCAAAAATAAAATAAGTGTTTTGTCACAGTTTTGACTTTTTTAATGGGTAGAATAAGAATAAATTTTGACTCGGTCGGGCGTGTTGAGCCCTAGCTTTGTCCCTTAACCATTTAATAAACGAAAGTTTATTAGGCTAAGCATTCGCGGATCCTTTTATTAAGGATTTTAAATTTGCGAAGAATGAAAAATGATAGTGTTATTTACAAGTAGGATGTTAAACAAAGATTATTTGGAAATCTTAAAAGCTTATAAGTGTAACTTGTCGCTTTTTCTCCCCGAAGCTCTTAACCTGACTAATAAATGTGCTTGATTTTGCTTTAACTTTAAACTGACATTTTCTAAAAAGAAGCCCTTTCGGAAACGAAAATATTAATCTTAGTTCAACTGTATACTTGAGTTTCTAAAACAAAATTTTCTCTATTACGGAAAATATGTTGTAAAAAATGAAAAAAAATGAAAATGAATGATGAAAAATATAAACTGTGGGCTGATAAAGGTTTACTGCATCTTGTCGGCTCACAACTGATGTTGTAGTCTTCAAAACAAAGCCCATAGTGAGATAATAAATGCCAAAGTGCATTCTCAAGTATTATCAATAAGAATTCTCCGTCAGTTTACTTCATCTTGTCGGAGGCGTGGCCGATGTTGAAGTCTTCATATAAGGCGGAGGATCGTCATCAGACTAAGTCACTATATCTTGTCGGAGGCGTGGCCAATGTTGTAGTCATGTAAATGATGACGGTATTATAGTATAGCAATAAATGACTAATAAGGAAAATTTGATGGTTAAGATTTCTTTTTCTAAACTCAAGTATAATTTTGAACTAAGAATAACTTGCTCTAAAACTTCAAAAGTTGTTGGTTGCCGTTGGTAGATTATTTCTAGGAATAATCGCACCAATGAGATCATTAAATTTTTGATGTTTGCGTGCTTTGAGTAGTATTGTTTATTTAGCGGTAAATCTAAGAAATTCGGCCTAAAAGGGCAGAGTATCCCGCTATTACATTGCGAACATTCTCCTATAGGGTCTCAACCTGATAACCTAAGTCAAACTCGGCTGGGATCTATCGAGAATATGCTGGTTGGTGGGTGATCTAGTCTTTTCCCCAGGTTTCTTCAGAAATATCGTTATGCACATAAACTATTCTACTTTCTAAAATTGTCGATCTAAATTTAACTTAAAATTAAGCACATTCACACTAATTGAATAATTGTTGGGAGCGAAAAGTTGACAAGTCATAGTTATGAGTAGTGTTAGCATCTTTACTTGTGCTTAGCGGTGATTTCGTTTTTACGCTTAGCTTGGGACTAGTGAAAAATCGGGGACGATGAATTTATCCGTAAGGACATCCATAGACTATTCTATGGGCGCTTCTCATTCTATGATCCCAGTGTTGATAAAATAAAGGAAGTCAAACAGGTAGTTTAGAAAAGGAAAAGAAAAAAATACAAAAATACTAGGGATAGTTAGTGTAAATATAAAAATGGTGGAAACGGGACTGGTCGAAGCTATTGATTCTTTAGTTCCCCTTGACGAACACTTAGCTACTTTTCGAGGTTATTAGTCGAGGGGGATTGAGATTCTTGGTTTTCTTAAGTGTTTACTTCATAACATTGCGTGAGGACACGGCAATATCTTAGTATGGGGGATTTTGGTATGTGCTTAATTACACATACCATTTTCCATCAAAAACGGACTTAAATGACTAAAAACGTACCAAAAATACATTGTATTTGTATGTTTTGCATTTGTATTGTGCAGGAAACGGATATTCAAGAAAAGGACAAAAAGAAAGCCAAAAACAAACAAAACCGAGCACGGGATGGAAAAGTGTGAAAAGACAAAGTCAAATCGAAGCCAAAGTCAGTCAAAGTCAAAAAGTCAACAGTCTTGTTCATGTTTATGTATCTGTTTTTGAGACCCTTAGCTTAAATCACCCAAATCAGCTTAAAAAAAGCCCTTTTCAGTCTTTAAAGGGGTGTTTGGGATAAGACCCAAAATGGGTCAAAATGGTTTTTGCAATGGGTTAATGCCACTAAGTCAGTTTTAACTAGTTATATTAAGTGATTGTCATCTGTTATCAAAGGTTGTTAAAGCTTAGAATGCAATTTTAAGGTTTCAAGTAGTAGTAGTTCAAATCTGTGAACTTATAAAGAGATATATCAGCTTATCTGTGTAAGCTTTGATTAAGTGCTCATTATTGCTATTTTGAAACTTGTTTTTGAGTTAATAGGCATTAGGAAGAGTAATGGTTAAGTGTACATTTGCTAATTTGGCTTAGTCTAAATCTGTCAACTCCATTTTCAAGGTTTAAAAGCTTTTCTTTCATAAGCAAATCTAGTTAGGTTAACATAATTTTTAGGGTCTGAATTTTCAACACACAAGTAGTTTAGAAGGCAGTTTGAATCTGTTTTAACTTATTCTTAAAAATTTAGCTTATTAGATAAGATAAAGTTAGGCCTGCACCTTAACCTCTTAAAAGCTGAAAATCAAAAAGGCAGTCATCTTTGTAATCAACAGCTTTCTCAAGACTTTTTCTCGGTTTATAAGCTTTCCAAAACCAAAATAGAGTGCTGATCTAAGAAGCCCTTAGGCCATACTTTAAGCTCCCATAAGTCCTAAACCATTAAAACTCCTTCCTTGTGCTTATTTTTAAGCCAAAAGGTGCACATATGGGCTGTTGGGCTTAAGTACCTCCCATGGTGCTGAGATTGCTTTTTGTGCTTATTGGCTTATCCAATTTGCTCACTTTTGTTCATACTTGATCATTAGGTGTGTTTTAGTTCTGTGTTTGCTTATTTTCCTTTTAATTTGCTTATTTGGCCCTTAAAAGCCAAAAAGAAAAAGCTTTAGTGCCTTAGGTTTATATAAAAGTTCTGTCTGTCATAGCTTTTTCTAAGTAGCTTTGTATAGCTTATTTAACTTCCAAAATGCCTTTTGATTTTTGTTTTATATAGACTTTTGGTTAGGCTTTTAGGATTTTTAATTCAATAAGCCATAAGATTTTGTCTAAGGGCTTAAAAGTAAGCTCAAATAGGCCTTTTTGTCTGTTTGAATGCAAATTTGCTCACTTTTGTTCCTACTTGATCATTAGGTGTGTTTTAGTTCTGTGTTTGCTTATTTTCCTTTTAATTTGCTTATTGAGTGTTAGTTAGGTCTTAGTTTTCAGCTTGTTTGCATTCTAGTAGCTTTTCAAATCCAAAAAAGAAAAAAAAAATAGCCATTTAACTTAAAAAAGCCAATCTGTCAACTTTTTGGCTTATTTCTGTGCTTATTATTAAGTTTCATAAAAAAGTCCAAGTTTTAAAAGTGCTTATTTTTGTGTGTTTAACAAGTCCTAAAAGAAAATTTTTCAAAAAAAAATATAAAAAGGGGAGAGTGGAAGTCCTAGGGAGCCTGGGCTCGAACCCAGGACCTCAACACTCAATCCCCCTTTCAAAGCCTCAACACACCACACCTTAACCAACTGCCCTTGGGACTTCTACGTGCATTACCTTGCACAATTTATTCCTTAAGGGCAGTTTAGCCCATTAAGCTTATAAGCCCCTTTTTGCTTTGTAACAGCTTATTCGAATAAGCTGATTTGGTCCTTTTATTTTTCTTAAGTCCAGCTTTGTTCATAGTATTTATTGTAATTTTTTTAGAATTTTTACAAAATGTTTAGTATTTTTTAGATTTAATTTTCATTAAAACCGTTTTTAATTCATAATAAATTATTAAAAAGTCAAAAAAATATAATTCTTTTTTTTTAATTTTCTTTTATCATTTAGGTTCTAGGAAAAATAAATTTGAGGTCGTAGGGGTTAAAATTTTAGAATCTCGTTTTTTAAAGAACGTGATTTGATCCCGTTCTTTCGTTTTGAGTTTTCGAGTTCAAAACGTCTTCGTCTTTAGTCTAGTTTTCTTTGTCCTTACTTTTTAGTCACTTAGGGCCATATAAAACTTAAAAATCCATTTTAAGTTTAATTTTGAATAATTTAGGTTTTTACGTGGTATTTAGGATTCCTGGTTTTCATTTTTAGGTTAAATCTTGTGTCGTTTTTAATCATTTTTAGTTGTTTAAATTAATTTTCTTTTAAAAATAGAAAAACCAATCATTCTCCGTTTCCATTCACTCTCAAATCATCAAACCGTCATCGACTTTCAATTGCACACCTCGTTGGGACATAACGACCCGGGAAATCAAACTTCCGGTTACATATATATTTTATTTTGTGAATTCTTAACCAATCCTTGGCTAAGGGTATTTGGTTGATTGTTTGCTTATATATTTTATATATATTATTGACGAATCAATTTTTGGCGCCGCTGCCGGGGAGGCTGTGAAACGATTATCGTTACGTTTGACAATTTGTGTTTGAATTTGTGAATATTCCTTCTATTTTTATAAAATAAATACAACCGCTAAATAAGCAAGATTTTCAAAAGAAAACTGTTGCTCCTAAAACATAAGAGAAACATGTTTTGTCAAAAATAGTCATTTTACAGACTTCACCTAATAAACAGAAAGCTATTGAAACAAACAAAAATATCATAGCACCAGGAATGTACAAAGTCAATAATACAAAGAAACATGAAACAAATACAAACAAAGCTAAGAGTGTTTTACCTTCTACATGACTAAAAGCTGCTTCTAGTGTTAGAAGACCATCAAATAGTGACTCGTCATTCAAGAATAGTGTCTTATCTAACACTAAGAAATCATCAGAGAAAGTAAAAGTTTCTTATAGGAAAAATAAAGAAACAGATGTTGCATCAGAGAAAGTAAAAGTTTCTGATAGGAAAAAAAAGATTGTAACTAATGTTGATGCTAAAAACGCTCTTAAAGCGAAGAAAGTATTGTGTGTTTCGTGTGCTAAAAATGTGCTTATCCCGTGTTATGATAAATGTCTTGCGAATTATAAATTGAATGTGCATTCAAAAGTTAGAAGAGCCTTATTCACTACTCCCATAACAGCAAAATCTACGTTTGTCGATACTACTCTTGTAGTTTCAAAGACTAGGTTTTCTGCTAAGACTACACAATCTAAGTCCTTAGATACTACTCCCGTAGTTTCCAAAACTAAGACGGCTGCAGTTACTCCCTTAAGTACCAAAAATGAGGTCTCTTGTGCTTTTAAGACGATTACAGTAATTCTGCGAGAAAGATCACTTAGCAAATACATGAAGAATAAAATACGAGCTAGTCGAATGTGGCAAAAGTGGTACGAATTACAACCAAATGTTGGTTGGTCACCTATTAAGATGACTCTGAATGTTGTTAATAGTAGTAACTGTAACACCCCCAAATCGGGTCGCAGCGGAATAAGGGTCATGGGAGTGTTGTTGATCCCACTTCAATAGATCTTTAATTTCTTATACTTGTTAAGGATTAGTTATATTAGATAAATCTAACACAACTATAGTAGAAATTTTGAAGTATTAAAGATTATGCGGAATCTAATCTTTAATATTAAGAAGAACTCTTAATGAAACAGTAACACACAAGTAAACACAATAAGCTTCAATATATTAATACGAATACTCTTAATAGTATTATGGTTACAAACCTTAAGGCTATAAAAAACTAAAGAAGATTATGATTCTGATGTGAATTCTATCGAATGTATATCTAACTTTATGCCATATGACCTCCTTTTATACACCAAGGAGTCCTAATCGGCTTAAAATACTTCCCTAAGTAATCATAATCTTTTAAACAAATAAGTTATACGTATCTTTTACCAAAATATCTCATACAAATCACATAAGCAGTACTAACTAAGTCAAACAGTACTAACTTATAACTAGCAGCATTAACATTCCAGCAGTCTTAACTTTGCACTAGCAACATTAACTTTTGCACTAGCAGCATTAACCACTTAGAATATTTTTAAGTCTTTATCTCTGAGCAGTCTTAACTTCTACTAGCAGTAGTAACTTCCTCTAGCAGTAGTAACTTTGTACTGACAGTTGTAACTTCACCAGCAGTCTTAAACACTTAAAATAATTTTCATTGAAATTCTCCAGCAGCACTAACTTTGACTGAGCAACATTAACATCAATAAGAGCAGCAGTAACTCCAAACAGCATCAAAAAGCTTTTAATCCCAACAATCCTCCCCTAAACTTGATATTTATTTCCAAAAGCATCAAGTTTCTTCATTCAAAGCTTCATAATCACCAGGAGGATGCTTTCAAACACTTCATTGATTTTTAAGCTGTTTTGTGAGAAGTTTAAGAAGCTGATATGCCATTTTACTGAAATAATCAACCTGAAGCTTCTTGTTCATCATATCTGTAATTATTGCAGGTTTAAGGGGATATTTCTTTTTAACCAGTATGTAAATGTGCATAGATTGTAGTCTTACAAAATGTACTCCACGGGAGTCAAACAACTTCCAAATTAATACTTTGTTTCCTTGTTGATTCCTCCATATTGCATCTTCCATATGAGGTTCAAACATTACCTTTAGATCACCTCATAGCACTCTCTTAAATCCCTCCTCTAGCCTTGTTGACCCATGCTTAGCTTTTACTAATTTCCATAGAGTTTCCAAATCTTCCCGACCTCGGTGATTTCTTCGACCTTTTTGAAGGCTGCAACATCAGCAACGAATCGACCAGATGCAGTAAACTTTTATCAGTCTCGGATTTTTTATTCTTACTATAGGCCTTCTTTTGAAGACTGCCACATCGGCAGCGAACCGACCAGAGACAGTAAACTTTTATCAGCCCATAGTTTTTATTATTTATTCATACCTCCACCCTTTAAACGACTGTCACATCGGTATGCGAGCCGACCATGATCCAGAAGTCTTATTTCGGCTTTGGTTTATTACATTATTATTGTTATTATAGCCAAATTTCAAATCATGTGGTCTTTTAACTACCTAGACAACGGTAGCGAGTCGTAAGGAATCAGTAGCCTATTTCCCCACAACACTGACAAAACCTCGATGTGTACCTTAATTTCACCAGAAGGAATCTCTACGAAGGGATCTAAACTAATAATCGCAAAAACCAAAGTAACTTTATTTATTCAACAATTATATAATGTTTATTAAGATAATGGGAGCAAAAAGCCACAATTAACCTCTATGAGCTTTAAAGAGATCCAACTTCTTCACGCTTTGCATCTAACTTATATTCAACTCTATCATTTCTCGTTCTTCGCAAATTTAAAATCCTTAATAAAAAGATCCGCGAATGCTTAGTCTGATAAAAACAAGCTTTGCATATTTAAAGTCTATCATGGAAACTTACAAACTCTTGGCTTTTTCAAGCTAGAATTCGCGTTTTAAAGCTTCTTGTATAAAAGACTAGCAAAAGCTTAAATTTATATAAGTTAACGGGCAAGCTAGAGCGCAACATACTCGATCAAGTCAAAATTTATTCTCACAAAGACAAAACTACGTGTCAAAACACTTATTTTATTTTTGAAAAAAATTTAATTTTGGTCTAAACCACACAAAGGAATTTAGAGGTCTATACAAAGGCTTCCTTATAAGAACATCTCTACTTCCCTTTTTGGGCGATGTGGGATGTCTTAAGTTCCTAAAATTTGTGTTTCACTTGTCCTATTTTGAGACACGATATCTCATTCATACTAACTCCATTTTGGACACACTTTAGCTCATTGTGAAGCTCTCTTAGAGGAGAACGCAAAGCCCCAATCTAATATAAAGATATCTAACATCTACATATATTAAATAGTGTCCAAAGTTTGCAAAAACTCATTTTGCAAAACCCATTTTTCCAACAATCCCCCACATGAATAGAGATTGGTCAAAAACACCTGAAAATTTTGGCAAAATTTCTACGGTTAGTCCTGCATAGGATAGGTAGGTGTGACACTTTGAACCTTCCCTTATGAGATATACTTAGTCTCCTAGATCTGAGTAGACGTGATGTCCTTGAACTCAACATCGGTTTACGTAGACGATAACACACACTCACACAAGACTCTCCCTGGCCTTGCAAAGTCCTCATAGTCATGCCCGTCATGGTCATAAGTACTCGCTGGTTCTGCAAGAGCTCTTAGGAATTGCGCCCCCATAATTCCCTTCGAAGCAACCCCACTTCTCTCTCACATAGGTGATTTCATCTTGAATCATTAAAAACATATACTTTCAGATTTCATCTTGAATTGTTATGCTTTATGATTTCATCTTGAACCATTAAAGCCATATGTTTAACCTCTTAACAAGTCACATTGTTATAGGAATAGACTAAGAAGTTACAAGTTAAGTAACTCCCACACATTGACGTGACTTCCCCCACATTTCTATGATTAGGTTGTCCTATTGAACCTAGATCTTGGGATCTCCAGTCAACTAGGTTAGGTTTTCCTTTATAGAAACTCATTCCTTCAAGGGCTTTAGTCCCATTCCTTTAGGCGACTTACTAACTAACTCTCTGCTTAAGCCTTTCGTAAACGAATTCGCGATGTTATCCTTTGACGCCACATAATTAATTGAGATAACTCCAGTTGAGAGTAGATCGAGTTATGTCGACGACGGATATGTCTGGACTTTCCATTATACATTGTACTTTTAGCTCTTCCCATGGCCGATTTACTGTCACAATGTATACTAATGGCCGTTATCGGTTTAGGCCACCTTGGTATGTCCTCTACGAATTGACGTAGCCATTCCGCCTCTTCTCCGCATTTATCTAGCGCGATAAATTCTGATTCCATCGTGGACTTAGCTATAACAGTTTGCTTGGAAGACTTCCAAGATATAGCGGCTCCTCCTAGTGTAAACACATATCCACTAGTCAGATATCCAATTTGCATCACTGTATCCCTCGATAACAGCAGGATGTCAGTCATAATGCAGTCCATAATCACGACTGTATCTCAAGTAATGAAGTACCCTCGTTATAGCTTTCTAATGTGCATAACTTGGATTACTCGTATACCTACTTAGCCTACTAACTGCATATGCGAAGTCAGGTCGGGTACCTGTCATCAAGTACATTAACATGCCAATAATCCTTGAATACTCTAATTGGGCAACACCTAAGCCTCTATTTTTAGATAGATGCATACTGGTGTCTGTAGAATACTAGTAATCTTATGATCCAACCAAGAACAATAGTGAGATGTGGGTTGTGATGTTAGAGAGAGATTGGATGG
>BQNB010013037.1:0-77962 GCA_026074375.1 Tanacetum coccineum | reverse complement strand
GGGTATATATATATTTAGATATTTTCTAAATATCTAAATATATATAGATATTTTCAATTAGAAAATATCTAGTTTTCATTTTTCTAATAAATCTTTTTTCTTATTCTCTCTCAACTCTCTCTCATCTCTCTCTCTCTATTTTCGTCACTCTCTCTCCTTCTCTTTTCTTGATTCGTGTTTGTGTGTTATGAAGTGAAGTGTTAAATCGGGAACCTACAGGTTTGGGTTTATAATGGATAAAAATCAAGAAACGGGTCATGGTTTAGAAACTAGCTTGGTTTTAGGGTTTAGGGTTTTGAGTGTAAAAAGATGTATGAAATTTTATGAATAGAATAATTAGGGTTTACACATTGTATATTTAGTGTAGTAGCTTGCACACAAGTGATGGTGAAGAAATTAGAATGAAAACGGAGGTAAAACAGCTATTTTGGAGATCATGCTTAATGACTTGTACATTGAGCTTTTAGAGACTTGTACTTTGACTTAAAGAGATTTTATATTTCAAATGAGATGTTATATTGCTTGTACATATGCTTTAGTGGCTTGTGCATTCATTTTAGGGGTTAACCCTTCCATGAAATTAGGGTTTAGAGGCATCCGATAACGGTTTAAAGCCCGTTTTGATATAACGTTGCGAATGGTACATTATAGGAATAATGTACTTTGTAAAAATGATATTGACTTGATATATTATGATAATTGCTTGACATATATGAAGATAGGATTTCCATATGTAGGTTGCCTGAGCCCGTTAACTTTAGTTATGCAAGAAATGTTGTACATCAAGATATTGGCAAAGTAAGTAATGTAATAAAGCGAAAAATTTCCCTAAAAAAGGTGAGTTCATATATAATTGATAGATTGTACATCATCTAACTTAATAGATGGATATTTACATTTATGAAAATTGCGGGTTGTTATATAGTCTTTTCACATGGTTCTGAGACTTTTGAAAATACGAGGCCTGCATTTTTAGAAAATAGACTCAAAATTCTTTCCGTAGGCGAAAACTTCACATTTTTATCAATTACAGATTGTTAGTCACACTTTTAGAGTTTTATCACACTTTGATTATAGGAATACGACTTCGCTTAAGTTGCTTGATTTCATGATCCATAATTTCCACTAGTCCTTCTATAAAGTTGAGTTTGTCATCGTGTTAAAGTTCTTTTATTGGAATGATGAAAGATTCATCGGATAAGCATTTCTTGAGATTAGAAATGTGGATACTACTAAGCTTTTTAGGAAGCTCTATTTGTACGCCACTGGGTCAATTCGTTCAAGAATTTTTGAATGGTCTAATGTACGTGGATTAAGCTTTCCTCGTTTTCCGAATCGAAAGATATCTTTGCGAGGTGATGCGTTCAACACAACACGATTGCCAACTTGAAGTTCTAAAGGCTTTCGCCTCACATTGGCATAACTTCTTTGTCGATGCAGCTTGCAAGTGTTGACGAATTTGCACGATCTTTTCAGTAGTTTCTTGAATTATTTCTGGTCCCGAGATTTAGCTGAATGCCGGAGTGATGTCAAGAAATGATTATGAATTGTAAGAGAGTTGCAAATCATGTTGGATATAAATTTTGGAAATGAATAGATAATGACTAGATACTTAATCGTATGAAGGTAATAATGATAATAAGGAATTTATTTGTACAAACGGATTTGAAAAGAAAACTGTTTGTAGGGGGGGGGGGGGGGGGGGGGGGGGGGGGGGGGGGGGGGGGGAGAATTTTGTACGAATGCCATACTTAAGCCCACTCATTTATAATTTGTCATTTACAAACAGAGGCGTCCCAATCCTTGTAATTGAGAATTTATAAATTCATAGTTCGGAGGTTTATAATTTCCTTATTCAAATGAAGAAGCGTCCTAATTCATTTCAATAAGATGATTATAAATCATCCTATTTAAGCATAAAACATGATATCAAAACGGTATTAGGTAGAAGATAAAACTATGAGAAGGATAATGAGACATTAAATCACACGATACCGATCCACAAATCACGTTTGGAGAATTCGGCATACAATTCCTCCCTTCTGAGTAATTTCAAAATTATTTTCAGATGTTCTGCGTGTTCTTCTTTGTTATAAGAGTAGATAAGAATATCATTGATGAACACTATTATGAATTTGTCTAAGTATGGTTTACACACCTGATTCATGAGATCCATGAATATGGTAGGCGTGTTAATTAAACCACCACCCCCCCCCACCCTAAACCAAATTACTTGAATTTTATAGTGCCCGTATCTCGTTCTGAAAGCAGTCTTAGGAATATCTTCATTCCTTACTCTCAATTTATGATAGTCTGATCTTAAGTCGATTTTTGAGTAAACGCTTGAACCTTGAAGTTGATCGAATAAGTCATTGATTCTGGGTGATAGGTAAGCTTATTCAACTCCCGGTGATTGATATATATTCTGAAGGATAAGAAGAAAAACGGATATCCTGGATATATACCTTTCGGTTTTTATACAGGATATAAGATTTAGTCGGGTTTTGTTTTGGTCACTTCGAGTGATCAAAGTTTTACCGTTGATAGGAATGTGGATGACTTTCTTGTCGCAGAAAATGTTGGCATGATACTTGGATAATTAATCCATACCAATGATGATGCTGAAATAAGATTAATTTTGAAAGGTAGGTTTTACAAAGTCAGAAGGCGACCCTAGATAACGGTACTATGAAATAGTGAGGTATAAAACAGAATTGTATTATATCGTGAACAACTTGCCTTTATACTTTACATAGTCAAGATTTGACAAGTGTTTTTATTTATACCACACACCCTATTAGGTTCTAACATAGCTGATAACTAGGATCTAATCTAGTATGTCGAGGGTCTTGGTGCTGCATTCCTAGTTTGATGACCTATCTTGTGGTAAATCTGACACTTGATAGTGCAAACTCCTGTGTGATGCAGGGTGCATCTTGTACATAAGGGAAGGTATCCATGGTATCCTTTAGCAGGTTAAGTACTAATAGTTTCTTGTCTTCTATTCTACTAGTGGTGGTTATGATTGTTGTGGTTATTTTGATAGTTGTTGCGATTGTTTTGGAGGGTATTGTGTTATGCGATCATTGGAGTAGTTGCTTGTTTGTTGTCGTGGTGTTTTCTTTTATCAATCAAACTTTCATTTATGTTATTGTTTCTTGTGCATTAGGTTTGTGTTTCATTACATGCTTTACTAATAGTTTCTTGTCTTCTATTCTACTAGTGGTGGTTATGATTGTTGTGGTTATTTTGATAGTTGTTGCGATTGTTGGAGTGGTTATTGTTGTTGCGATCATTGGAGTAGTTGTTGTTGTTGTCGGTGGTGTTTCTTTTATCATCAAACTTTCATTTATGGTTATTGGTTTCTTGTACATAGTTGTGTTTCATTACATGCTTTATTAACTTTTGGGTCATGGTAATGGCTTCTTCCATTTTCCTAATCTCGGTTTAAAGACAATACTTTTCTATCAAGAGTCTTTTAAATTCAGACCATGTGATCTTATAGGCTTCTTCTATTCCAATAGACTGGGTAAATGAATTCCACCAGAACAAAGCTTCCTTAGTGAGGGTACTAACAGCAAATCTCACTTTGTTCTTCTCGGCACATTTGCTACGAGAAAATATCGATTCAGTCCGTTTAGTGAATGAGACCAACAGCTCCGTCCGTACCATTAAAGTAGAAAAGTTGGTAACTTGTAAACTTCTTGTAAGCGCATTTCCTTGCTACAGGAGTTTTCCTTGGTTTAGAGTTAGAATTGTTTGTACTTGCCATTATTGCACCTTGTGCTTCTAGAAATGTGGCAACGCTATGAGCAACTAGTTTCTCGATGGTAGCATGAGTCAGGACTGGTGCTTCAGATGTTGACATCCTTTTGGGAGGCATTCTATCAACATAAGATAACACGTAATAAGAATCCATATAATGATAGTCATATCATAAGTCATTGTATAAAAATTAAAAATTTCATACTTAGTGATATTGAATATCATTGTGTGAGTTCTAACAAGAAATACATATTCCTTGATATTACATTGTAGGATATAACAGGAAGTTTTGGAATTTAAGATCTTCAGATATGAACGTTCAAACAAGCATTTGACTTATTAGATTCCTCAGGATTAGTTCACTTTCCAGTGGTCGTAGTATGATTTATAATGAGTTATCTAACTCTGCATAGATAAACTCATTGAAGGGATAATCGGGTGGTGGCCTAGTTAATTGATGATGAAGACGGAGATAACAAGAAATGACATATATGATATTGGTAAGGTAAAATGGAATTTCAACTTTATTTATAGATAACTTATCTTACATAACCTAAGATCTGACAGGTGTTGCTACTTATACTACGTGTCCTTAGATAAAAAGCGATAAAGATAAGGTTTCGATCTAGTAGTCTTGAAGTTTATGAAGTGTGTTCCATAAGATTCTTCATATATAGTTGATGGCGATCTTGGATATCCTCAAGGGTCATTTCTAAATCAGAAATCCTAAAGCGAACAAAAGAAATCTTGTCTCTCTGTCCCATATGCTTCTTCAAGTAGGCGGCTTCTAAGTTTGGTATTCACTTATCGAATACTTGTCATGATTATCCAATCATTAATAAATCTTTCTTTCATTTTCTCAATACAGTAAAAAGAGGATTCTTCTAAATAATTCAGAATGCTTTCAGTTTGTTTCTCATGGTGTCCTGCATGCATCTTAATAGAGGTTTTCCCTAATTCATATATCTAAGGTGAGATAGGAGTATAAGTTGAGACTGATGGTGATGCTAGTATACAGGCTTGCTTCCGAGATGAATTAAATAACGTAGTTAAAGAAGAAGATGGGGGATGAATTTGCTTCTTAGGTGGTAATAATTCTTTAGGAACAAGAAATATCGAGGATTAAACAGTAGTGAAGGTGGTAATATCGGAGATGGAGTTAAAATAGCTGGTGGAGTAATAGGATCTGGTGGTGGAATAGGTGATTCTTTAGCATAAAATGCTTGTACGTTCTTCAAATACGGATTATTATAGAAAAGTGAGAATGTTGGTGGGATCATAAATTCCCTAGAATCTTCTGAAGAGTTAAAAGAAGTGCTTCCCGATGTAGCTGACGAAGCTGAAGTATAGTTATGAATATTCATAGTGGAAAAAGCATTTTCCATATCGAACTCAGATGAAGTGATAGTAGAACGAGGGGACGAAGACATGACTGTAACAATCCAGTATAATATAAGTTATTTATATAATAGTATAATAGTTATGTATCTTTACATACCATTCCAGAAGATATAGCGGCACGGAGGACTTTCTTGGATGGAAAAAGAAAAGTAGTTATAGTTAAGGTTTCAACCTTGTTCTCTATAATGTAGGCTCTTGATACCAAATCTGTAACACCCCCATTTTTACATATAGCAGCGGAAGCTAATCTGGGGTATTACTTCAAGGTACAACAGTCATAATCATAGAAAACGAATAAAAAAGAGTCGTTTTTGAAAATAAGTTATCATTCATTATTTCTTCAGAGTTTTTACAAAAGAGAGGTCCCAACATCTGTATTTACAAAGTGTGAATGATAACGGTTTTTCCATCTTCATGTCCTCGCCACTCCGTGCCATTAGTTACCTGAGATAAAACATGCTAAAAAGTCAACACAAAGGTTGAGTGAAATCCATAGGTTTAAGTAATATAATTTGAATGCAAATGCGATATTCGGGTTACGTTGATATACACCCGGTATTGAAAACATATTTATTATTGCCATTAGCTCATGAATCCGAAGCCTTAGGGTATGGTGATACGTTATAGCCCCTGCGGGTACCTTTGCCAAAATACCCGCGTGATTTCTAATGATGTGCAATTGGTTACACGTAACTGGGTACACCAACGGGGAGTCCAGCCCAAATAGATCTATTCACATCATTCGCGCTTACTACGGAGAGTAATTAACGGTTCATGATTATGGGGACTTAAAGGCAAAGCAGTTACTTAGGCAATAGTAAATTGAAATAGCATACAGAAATAATTGCATTCATGTTTATAGCATGTATCCCCCTCGCGAGTTTATAAAAAGATTGAAATGCGAGGCTATGAACTCACCTGAACAGTTATAGGGAAATTGATAGCTAATGTATATGAAATGATTGTAACGGCTTCAACACGGGCAACCTGGGGTAATATATGTCAAGTCTTAGTTTGATTGAATATGTAAGATTTTATATCGATGTCGGTTTTGATATTAAAATTATCATAACACCGTTCGGGCCATCATAATTCAGAAGTCATTCAGTAAACGTTTGAGGAGCTAGGGCACTTTAAATCATAAACCCAACAACTCAGTCAGAACGTAATACCAAGATGAAACTCCTTAATATGAAGCTCCCTAGTATTGTGGTATGATATGAATCCGGGACATGATTTTTGAAAGCACATCGATGATGAATGATATAATAGTTATAACATAAGCAGTTTTAAGCATTTTATTCAATATCTGGAAATGTTAAGCGCGTCAAGCATTAATTAAAGTTATGACTGGTAAGGTTTTGAATGTGTTTTTAGACTTTCTCAAAATGTTACATTTTAGACCCTTGAGTTTGAAAAGTGGCAGAATATACCCTTGGAGTTTGCACTTTTACGACTTTGGTCCTTCAACTTTTAAAGATATACAAAGTAAACCTTGCACTTTGAAAAGTGACAAAATAGACCCATGTAGTTATAACTTTGCTAAAATAACATTTTTAGTCCTTCTAGTTATAAGTTCCCGAAAGTTACGTTATATACCCCTTGCATGGATAATATTTACAAAACATGTCCAAATTGCCATGCAAGCTTATTTTAACATTTCAATAGACATTTATAAGTTATAATAAATGAAAATATGAAGATTTAACGCAATGCAAGTTTAAAATAACGATTCGTTAAGCTAGGAAGCAAAATGGGTCATATTAGGGTTTTAAAATGAAAACGCGCGGGTTTTAAGTTTAAATTCTTTCATGAATTATCAAACCACTTATTTTAATGATCATAATTCAGAGTTCATTCAGAGTAAAAACAAAAAAAAAATCCGGGGTTTTTTGGAGAGTAGGGCACTTTAAATCGTAAAACAAAAACTCAGTCAGCAAGTATACCAAGATAAAAACTCCTTAATACGAAGTCCTTAGTATTGTGGTTTGATAGAATCTGGAGACCATGATTTTTGAAAAACCATCGATGATGAATGTAATAATAGTTATTACATAAGCGGTTTTTAAGCTTTTATTCAATATCTGGAAATGTTCAGCAGTCAAGCGGTAAATTAAAGTTATGTCTGGTAATGTTTTGATGTGTTTTTTTACTTTTTCAAAATGTTAATTTTTTAGCCCCTTGAGTTGCAAAGTGGCAGAATCTAATCCTTGGAGTTTGCACTTTTACGACTTTGGTCCCTTAAGTTTATAAGATTATACCAAGTAACACCTCTGTACTTTAAACAGTGACATAAACAGACCCTGTAAGTTATAACTTTATAAAATGACACTTTAGTCCTTTTAGTTATAAGGTTTCTGAAGTTATACGATATATACCCCTTGCATGGATAAATTTTTTACATAAAACATGTCGAAAATGCCATGCAAGCTTATTTTAAAACATTTCAATAGCATTTATAAGTTATAATAAACTAATATTATGGAGATTTAACACAACGCAAGTTGTAAAATTAAACGATGCGGATAAGCTAGGAAGCGGGTTCAAATTCGGGTTTTAAATGATAACGCGGCTGGGTTTTACGCTCAAATTCTTTCATGACTTATCACAAGCACTTATTTTAATTTAGTTAATCTTATTGGGAATAGATATAACAATAGTTTACAAGCTTAGCTTTAGATTAAGCAAAAACATGAACCTAGGGTTTCGGGGTACGGTTTTTGGATCAAAAGGTATAACACCATAGGTTTTGAGTTCAAAGCTTTCTATTATGATTTTAGCTTGTCATATGACACCTTATAGGGTTCTATGAATACAGAATATAAGCTTAGGAACCTGGTTCTTGAGCTTATCGCTTAGAAATGGAGGCGGAATCTTCTTTAGGACTTTTTTTTTTCTTCTAGCTTCGTACGCCTAGAAGACCGACTCGTACGCCTAGAATAACGACTCTCGGGCTTCGTTTCTTGGTTTCTTTTGCTTCCTTTCTGTACTTGAGCCTTCTTAAGACCTCTTAGGATCTATTAGAGCAAAGGATTGCTTCTATGTAAGGGTTATAGAGGAGGAAGTGGGGGATGAGTTTAAATGAAGAGTTTATGCTTCTATTTATAGTTGAAATGATCTTGGTGGCCAAGGAATGCTTATGATCTGATATAGGACATGTGTAAGGGCTAGAGGGTGATGAGGAGAGGCTAGAGAATGAGTTGTATAAGCTAGAAACTAGCTTTGATGTGTTGTCTTGGTCCTTGTATGCCGCGGCTAAGAAGAAAGAAAAAGGGGTGATGTGGCTCATTTCAAGACCAAGAATGGAGTAGATATTTGAGAGAGGTCCTTGTAAGCAGCTTTCACTTCAAGTAGGTGCATCATCAAGGTGCTTGAATGCAAGAAAAACTTTCAAAATGGGTCAAAATGCAAAGGTTATGAGTTTCGGGTACATTAGGGCTTAATTAGGGTTTTCAAGCTTGAATTTCGTGTACATTTGATTAGGAATGATAGGTTACTGATCCTAAGACTTATATTAAGGATTATAATCAAAAGTTGATAGGTGGTTTGGGTTAAAATGGGTAGAAATGAGTAAACGGGTCAAAAGTTCCAATTAGGGCACAATTAGGGTTTTCTAGATTTATTTCTTGTACATTGTTGTTAATATGGTGAAATAATGATGGAATGTGATTGATAATGTTGTAATTTATGTTATTATAACTTATTTGAGAGTTGGTTTGGGTTTACAATGGATAAAAATCAAGAAACGGGTCATGATTTAGAAACTAGCTCGGTTTTAGGGTCTAAGGTTTTGAATTAGGGTTTTAAGTGTAAAAAGATGTATGAAATTTATGAATAGAATAATTAGGGTTTAAACATTGTATATTGAGTGTATTAGCTTGTACACAAGTGGTGGTGAAGAGATTAGAATAAGGAGACTGTAGAATAGAAAACGGAGTATGGTAAAACGGCTATTTTGGTATCATACTTAATGAATTGTATATTGGCTTTAAGGACTTGACTTTGATTTGAAGAGGATGTTTTTATTTCGAATGAGATGTTTTTATTACTTGTACACATATGCTTCCGTAGCTTGTTCATTACTTTAGATGTTAATCCTTATGAATAGGGTTAAAGGCATACGATAACGGTTTAAAGCCCGTTTTGATATAACGTTGCGAATGGTACATTATAGGAATAATGTACTTCGTAAAAATAATATTATGATATTGACTTGATATATTATGATGATTGCTTAACATATATGAAGATATTGTCATATGTAGGTTGCCTGAGCCCGTTAACTTTAGTTATGCAAGAAATGTTGTACATCGAGATATTGGCAAAGTAAGTAATGTAATAAAGCGAAAAATTTCCCTGAAAAAGGTGAGTTCATATATAATTGATAGATTGTGCATCATCTAAATTAATAGATGGATATTTACATTTATGAAAATTACGGGTTGTTATATCAATCCTTTAGGAAAAAGGTCAACAAACTCACGGGTATGATATAAATGATTCCGGGCAAGTGATCACTCGGGTCGTTCTACCAACGAGGCGTGCAATGGAAAGTCGGGAGTCGGTTTGATATTTGAGGTTTGAATGATCAAATTGTGATTTGGGTTTTCTAATTCTACGGGAAAAACAAGTAAGGGTAAACTAAAAACGAAAGCAAATAAGTTAAAAACACGAAAAACGTTAACGGGATCAAAACCCGTTCTTTAAAAACCTAAAACATGAAATTTTAACCCTTTGCATGCAAATTTAATTTTTAAAAATCCTAAATGATAAAACAAAATTTTGAAAAAAAGAAATATATTTTTTTAATTTTTATTTTATTTATTATGAATTAAAAACTGATTTAATGAAATAAAATGATTAAAAATACTAAACTAATTTGTAAAAATTCTAAAAAATTACAGAAAGTAGCTTAAACTATGCTGAATCTAGGAAAAATAAGTTGGGTCACCCAACTTATCTAAATAAGCTGGAAATAAGCCGAAAAGACTTATGGCTTAAAAGGAAAAAAGGTTATATGAGAATAATTTGAGCAAATTCAAACGGAAAAGACCCAAGGGCAGAGTGGTGTATGTGTGTTGTGTTAAATATGTTGGTAGAGGGTGGTAGAGGTCCATGGTTCGAGCCTTGGCTCACCTTGGACTTCCCACTTTCCCAACATATTTTTTTTTGCAAACTTTTTATGAAAAATCTTTAAGGGCTTAAAAATAAGCTAATTTAAAAAAGTGACTTTTTATAAAACTAAAAATTAAGCTGGAAATAAGCACTAAGAGGTTGACAGACTTGATTTTTTACACTAAGTCTCAAAAAACTAAACTGTTGGCCTATTTAAGACACAATAAGCTAATGAAAAAGCAAATAAGCTATCAACAACCAATAAGCTACACCTAATAAGCACTAAAGAACAAAAGTAAGCTAATAGTAAGAGCTAAAACCTAGCTTAAATGAAAGGATTACCTAAAGGGTTTTTATACTTAAAATTTCTAAGCTAAAAGGCTAATAAGCTTGAATAAGCACTACCCTAAGCTAAATAAGCCAACTATGATAAAAACCTAACCTATTAAGCAGATAAAATCAAAATCTAAGCAATCCTAACAAATCATAAGCTCAAATAAGCAAATAAGCTATTTGGCCAAAACTGTTAACCAAACAGCCTCTAGAGGCACTTTTGAGCTTATTTTTAAGCAAGTAGACAGAACCTTATGGCAAAATGACTTGTACCACTGAAAATCTTGTCCAACAAGCTATCTAAATCAGCAAAGAAATAAGAGTTTAAAACACAAATAATCTATAAAAAAAACTTATGGAAAATGGATGTTTGCACTCAGTGAGTGCTGAGTTTTTTCAAGTTTTGCAAAAACAAAAGGGCTTATTGCAGGCCTAAAAATAAGCTAGAAAAAGCTGATTAAATTGTAAAATGAGCTTAAACAGATGAAAACCATTAAATTGTAAAATGACTTAACCAAAATGATAACCAATACTATAAACAAACATATGCTGTGAAAATATTAACACTAAAACACACAAAATAACTAACTTAAAATAAGATAAAAAAGGTGGTTGTTATTAACCCTTAAAAAACTAATTTGACAATTTTTTAAGCAAAATCTTATATGACCAATTGCATACTTGAAATAAAGCTATACTACCGCAACTTGACCCAAAAATAAAAAACATAAGCAAGGTTTCAAAAACAAGCGTTTTAAGCACAACTTGCATAAAAAGCATTGTTATTTGAAAACAGATTTTTAAAAACCACAAATTCTAAGAAATAATATAAAGACAAAACCTAAAACTTAATTTTTAAGCTTTTAAAAACTTTTAAAAACATAAAAACTTTTTAAAACAGATTAAAACAGCTTAAGAGAGCTTGTTAAGGTTGGCTTAGTGACCCATACCCATTTTACAACTCTTTTTGACCCATTTTGAGCCTTAACCCAAACATCCCTTTAAAATGATGAAAACACTTTTTAAGGCTAAAACAAAACTTAAAAGCATTCAATTAGTAAAAACAAATTTTAAACTAAGCATTTTAAAGACAAATAAGCACAAACACATCACAATTGAGCACAAGAAATAAGCTAAAACTAATAAGCTATTTTAACCAAACAAAAACAGATTTGCATGCTATGAATTTAAAAAGTAAACTAAGCTATATCTAAGACAATTAAGCACATAAATAACATAATAAGCATGGATAAGCAGTAAAAAAGCAATTAAGCAGAATAATAAGCAATAACAAGCTAAATTGACAAAAATTAAGCTAAAAGGGACAAAATGGAACTTATTTGATCCCTTGCTCTAAACAGGGATTAAAGATGCTCAAATGAGCTTAATCTACAAGCTCAGCTTATAAATAAGTTGTACATAACCCATAAGCCCATCCTTGTCTGGCTTATCATCCAAGAACTTAAACTAGAATTTCTTTTTTTTGAGTTTATAAAACAGAAAACTCAGTTAAGCTATTGAGAAGCTTAACTGAGTAGTAGTGAGTTTAAAAGAGCTTAAAGAGCTTGTAAAAACATATTTGAAAATAGTTTAACCAATAAAAAGCATAAAAGTAAAACAGATTAACATAAAATCTTAAAACTGATATTTCATTAAAACTTTAAAAGATTACAAGGCTTTTAAAAAGTAAAGTACAATAAATTAAAGATAAGCAGTAAAATAAAACTATACTACTCCTAACACTACTCCTAGATAGTTTCATCTTCTCTTTCTTGAAATAGCCATATAAATTAGATACCGAATACACGCAGCTCTCAGATTGGTCGCTTGTTGTGTTTGTTGTGTGAGGGAGCCTTCAAAAGTCCATCATGCACAAGCCATGACCATTATTCTCTTGTCCCCTTAAGGCAAAGTAAAATGAGCCCTTCCCTCCATTTAATGAGTCTTTCTTTTTATCCACGAATTAGGTTGTTGTATAGGATGTCCAGCGGAGTGTAAAGTAGGGTTATGTGAAGTGGGGTTTAACGGAGCTGAGCCGTTTTTTGGCGTGAGAGGGTCTTTTAGTGGGTTGAGATTTTGGGTTTGTTTGTTGCAGGGTGTAAGATGAAAGAGACGTACAGTACTCTGATTTGGCGCCCAAATGTATCTTTTGAAGTTTAAGAGGATTGTCAAACATTTTGGCCTCCGTCGAACCTTATGCATGTTTGCAACCATCGTCCTTCCCCCAACTTTTTACCCCTTCCTTTCTTTTCCATCAATTGGTCCTTGGAGTTGTGATGATGTTGCGCCGTTAGTCCTTTTGGACTAACAAGGTTAGTCCTTAAGGACTAACGGTGTGAAGGGTTAGGATGGATGTAGAATGGTGAGTTAACAGTAGTTAAGCTGTGGTGTAATGGGCTGGAAAGGCTATTGGGCCTTATTGTATTTTGGCAGATTTTTTTTTATAAGCCCAAAATTTGTAAAGGCTTATTTAAGCCTAATCTTGATGGCTTATTGGGCCGACTTGGCCCAATAAAATGGGTCGGGTTGGCCCGATAAGTTTTCTTCGGTTTCTGCTTTGGTTTGACTTTGACTTTGTCAGGGTTGACTTTTTGGTTGACTTTGGTTGACTTTGACTTTTTCCGCTCTTTCCAATTCCGTGCTCGGTTTTGTCCTTTTTGTTGTGTCTTTTGTCTTTTTGTCGAATATCCATTTCCTGCACAATATAAGTGAAAACACACAAATAAAATGTATTTTTGGTATATTTTTAGTCGTTTAAGCCCGTTTTATTAGATAAATGGTATTTGTAATTAAGCACATACCAGATAGGATGAAAGAATTGTTAAACTTATGGCTTTGCAGGTTTATAAAAGATATATAACTTTCTTAAGTGTTGTATAAGTTTTATTTTCAAAAATACTTAAAATTTTCGAGTTTTCCTGTATCTGGGCGTTTGACGCCGTTAGGGATATCCTGACGCCATCACAAGTGTCGTGGTGACGGCGTCGCGTGTAAATCGTGACGCCGTCTCCACGCTCTGTGAAAACTTTCGTTTTTGATGAAAAATTTTCTGCACACATTCTTATATGTTATTTTCTTGTACAAAATGTTGCATAAAAACCTCGGAATTAATAATTCAATCATATGACTCGAAGGGATTGGGCTACACATGAGGTACTTGTGGTATGCGAGTTCACTCCTAGTTGGGAATATATCAAAGTATTCCGCTCCTACCCCTTCGGTTGTTATACTCTCTTCCTTATCAGGTTCTTCTTCGTTAGAGTCATCATTCTTTCTAATTAACTCAGTAAACATGACTTCTCCATAGTCCTCCTTTGATTAAACGACCTCGGTGTCGGATGATTTAGGAACTAATCTAAGCGATTCGAAGAATGAATTGAATTGAATTTGAGGACTTTTTCGGTGATGAATGCAACTGATGGATCGGGCTATGTGGAAGGGTTGACATGGATATTTTCCGGGTTGTCCTTTTCTTCTTCCTCATTCTATTTTGCTTTCTCATTATAGGAGTCGCTTTGTTTCTCAGAATGGATTGTGATGGCGTTGATCGAACCTTGGACATGGTTTGAGCATTACGGGTCCGTATTTGGGTAAGAACAAGCAGACAAAACTAGGAAAGCACTTAGTTTTGGGTTCTTGACCATATCGCTAGGTAGGGCTCCCGTTATTCGATCGGTAATGGCCTTCAACACTGTGTCGATCTTGTTGGTCATCTCACTTTGTTGTTGTTTGCAATCGGCTTCAAACTTGGACAGTCTAGCGTCTTGAGATGCCATGAAATTGGATACCAATCCTTCAAGATTTGATTGATTGTTAAAGCTTTGAGTACGGTTGTTGAAGGAACGGTTTGGGATTGAACCGTTGGGTTGGAACCGGTTAGGTGTGTTTGAAAAATTATTTTGAGAATTTTAGGGTTGTCTCCACCTAAGGTTTGGGTGACTTCTCCGTGATGAATTATAGGTGTCACCAAGATTGTTTTGCTCGGGATTGAAAGTATACCACTTACCTCCCGCTTTATCGGTACGCGAGGATGCATATTCAACAAAGGCTTGTTTAGGATCTTCCATGCAATACTGAGTGTCGTGAGGACCACTACAGATTTCACATGAGGTAGTGATTTTTTTACTTGAGTCAGTTGTGTCGGAGCAAGATAAGCTTCCATCAAGCGTTGGACTTAATTTTCGAGCTCGATGAGGCGGCGGTCAGATGTAATCGGGACATCTTGAGGCAAAGCGATTGCCTTGACCGGTTTAGCGAAATCCTTTGGGTCATTCTAACTTTTGTTGTCATAGAGGGAGAGGTCCTCTAATAATGCCCAAGATTCTTTGGCGTTTCAGTCACGAAGCTTACCACCGGCCGATTGGTCAATGGTTCGTCTTGTGATAGGATTGACATGGTCATAAAAAATATAGACTTGGAGCCAAAGGTCGATGCCATGATGAGGGAATTTTTATAGTAAGTTCTTGAAACGAGTCCATGCTTCTAATAGAGATTCTCCATGATGTTGTTGGAACATCAGGATATCATTGCGGAGTTTTGCGGTCCTTTCCGGTGGAAAGAATTGAGCAAGGAAACGAGTAGTAAGATCCTCCTATGTGGTGATGGATCCTGCTGGAAGACGTTCAAGCCAATTGCTAGCTTGATCGCGAAGGGAAAATTGAAATAAATGCAGGCGCGTTCTTTCCCTATTTTCACCGTCAAGGTCAAGTGAGTCCACTAGTTTTATGAAATCCTTGAGGTGTTGGTTTGGATCCTCGGACCGAAGTTTGTGGAATGAGCATCCGTTTTGCACTAACCGGATGGTGTTGGATCGAAGAGGTACCACGTTGTTCCCTACGGGGAGCTCAATGGTATTCCTGTAGCCCTCGTGGCTAGGTTTGGAGTAGTCTCCAAGAGTACGGATAGGATTCTCGTCTCCCATGGTGGTTGACGAGAATGGGTTACGAAACAGATAACACAAAGAAAAGATAGACTACGAGAAAGCTAATATGCAAAAATTAAAGTCTCACTTGAAAGGATTCAAGCAAGTAGAACTAAGCTAAACTGTGATCAAAACCTAACTATTTGATGCAATTGTCGTAAGGGACTTCTACAAGAAGTTTTACAACTCCCTAGGCAGAGTTCCTAAAAGTTGTAGCAGTAGTATAGGCAAGACTCGGGGGTTGTTATCATTCTCTAGGGGAATAGGTTGGAAAGGCTTGATCACGGTCTAACAGAATTCTAGGGGTTAAGAGAAGATTATTTTTATATTTTTATATTTTTATATTTTTATATTTATAAGAAAGCAGGTAAAATCATATATTTGAGAGGTTTGGTTTGGTTTTAGCTAATAAACTAAATAATAATCTACACTAATGGTGATAACAATATAATAAAAGATTGTATTCATTTAATCATGTATTACTCCCTAGATTGCTTCTCCTAGTGTTGTTGCTTTGTCATACTTGTGACGATCTATGTAATTATTTCTCAAGTCATGAACGAATTACACGAACCCGCCGTCTATTTAATATTCCATTAGGGCAACGCACAAGTAAGGTAGTATGAAGACTATTACCCGATGGTATCCTTTCTACACAATCATGTTTCCCTAGACATATCAACAACAATACAGATAAAAGCTGGTTTTCTAAAGCCTAACATGCATATCCATCACAAGAAGCAACATCACTAAGATCTACATTCTAGCTTTCATACAATCATAAATGAACACAATATGGAGTTTAGCAAAGCATGTTAAAGATTAAGCAAGAACAATAATGAATCAAACAACAAGACATATTGAATGATTAAGATAATCTTACTTGATTAAAAACATGAATTAAAGGAGTTATAATAGGGTTTTAAAGCCCTAAAATCGTCCTAATAATCTGCCAAATGAACTAGGGTTCGTCTCCCTTTTTTACTCTAAAGTTACACACATAAAACCCAAAAAACGGATTTGTATATATAGATAAATCGCTGCGACTGCATCGCGTTTTAATCGTGACGCCATCATGAAAGAGAATATTCTAGATCTTGGGCTGGGTCATGCGAGCTGACGCCGTCATGAAAGGTTGTGACGTCATCACGAAGTGGGTTGTGACGGCGTCGTGTAGAACTGGTGACGTCGTCTCCAGCCGCTGAGAACATAATCTTGAGAGATGTTGGTGTAGGTCCGTAGTCTCGTCCGTTTCTTCTTCAAATGAGCCCAAGTCACGTGTATTTCCTCCAAATGCCTTCCAAATGCTAAATACCTAAAAAAGAACGATTAAGTGCCTATTTTGGGCATAAATGCACGATTTAGGGGGTTAAACGACCTCGAAAAAGTATATGAAATGACACCTCATCATGGCTCGTATATAAATCTACCCCTAAGGATTCGTTAGCTTGCCTTGCAAGGCAAGGAAAAGCCCTTTGGCTTGCTCTCTTAAGTTTGGTTATATGGAAAGTTTCCTATTCGACTTAGGAGTGGTTTCTACCCTCTCATGTCTATAAATAGAGATGGGGAGATGTTCGTTATTCATTCTTCTTCCTCATTGTAATATCTTTATTATGTAATAAAGGTTTGGTATGAGGGAATAACGTGTGCATATTATTTTCAGTTATTTGTAATCTATCGTGTTTGCTAATTGTGCTCGCAACAACTCGCGGTCTAGCGTTCTACGATCGAAATTCGTGTTTGTTGTCGTAATTGTCCAAAAAGTGTTATCTAGAGCCATAGGTTAGTTATGGTCTACGAATATCGAGTGCTAGATCGAGGTTTTACGTTTATTCGAGGTTTTGAAGTTCGGTTTTGGTTTCGTCGATCGTTTGTAGCATGTCAACGAGTTGATATATGTAAATCCTACGTGAAAAAATAATGTGGTGTCTTCTGTATACTTTTTGGTTTAATACAAATGTGGGGACATGGGCTAATACTACAAAGTCGACATAAGAAAAAAGGATATCGACTTTTGAATAAAAGTTGACTTCAGGGTATTTTTTTGTTTAAAAAAGAATACGATTAAGCTGAAGGTCTTTTTGTTGTTGTGGTTTTTCTTGTGGTTCAAGTTTTGCTCGTTGTTTGTTTGGGTTTCAAGTTAATGATCTGGGTTTGCTTGTTCGTGGTCGAGGGTTTATGGTTCTTCTAATTAATTCGATTTGCAAGAAGGGGTTTAAGCAACAACGGGTATGTTACACGCGGCTTTTGATACTTGTCAGTAAAGTTGGTTAAGAAACAACTTGACACAGTTTTTAGCAACGTAAAAGAAGAATGGCTAGTTCTATAACAAGGTTTGACATCAGAAAATACGATGTGAAGAATGATTTCGGGTTATGGAAAATAAAGATATGTGCTTTAATGGTACAATAGAGATGTGATGTTGCGTTAGAGACATTACTCGCGGATATAAAAGCAGGAGAAAAGGCTGCTTTGATAAAGAAGGCATACAGTACCTCGATTCTATGCTTGGGAGACCGAGTTTTATGGAAAGTTACCAAGGAAACAATTGTTGCGGGAATTTGGATGAAGTTAACTAGTCTGTATATGACTAAGTCCTAAGCAAATAGATTGTATCTGAAGAAGAAGTTGTGCACGTACTATATGAGTCCAGGTACGAAAAAGGGTGATTATACTGATGAGGTCAATAAGTAATACTTGATTTGGCGAATATTGATATTTGGATTGAGGATGAGGATCAAACACTTATGTTACTTACGTCGTTGCCATCGTCTTATAAAAACTTTGTGGAGGCATTGTTGTATGGGAGGAAATCCTTGACTATGGAGGATGTTATAGCGACTCATAATTCAAAGGAGTTGAAGAAAAGAACCGAAGGCACAAAGGAAGAAATTGGTGATGGGTTATATGTAAGGGGAAGGTCAGATCATTCAAGTAAAGCTCATTCTGGTGGAAGTTTGCGGTTTAAGTCAAGGGGTGGAACTGGTAAACTCAAGTGCTTCATATGTCATTTAGAGGGTCATCTAAAGAGTGACTGTCTAATGAAGAAGTTAAGTGGGTTTGTTAGGAAGGGTAAGCATGATCATGATTCTGATTCTTTTGATGAAGAGGGAAACACCTACTTTGAAGAAGTCTTGGTGGTAGTCGGGAATGATGAGATGACTGAATTGGTAATGGATTCGGGTAGGTCTTATCATATGACACACAAGAGGGATTTCTTGTATGACTTCAAGGATATTGATGGTGGTTCAGTTGGGTTAGGTGATAACAGGACATGCACTATCAAATGGGCAAATAAAGTAAAGATACAGTTGAATGATGGACCAAGATTTAAACTAACAAATTTAAGGTATGTTCCAAGGTTAATAAGAAGTTTGATTTCATTTGGTACTCTTGAAAAGGAGGGTTATACTATAAAGATGCAGATAGGTGGAATCAAGGTGATCAAAGGTTGTCGGGTTATGATGACTGAGATCAAGGAAAAAGAACTGTGTATATGTAACCTTTGCCATTTTTGTGTTTTGAATATTTCATTTATAGTCCTTTGACTATTTGACTTTTGTCAGTTTATTCAGATTTTGTACCGTGTTGACGGTGGTGATTTTTATGAGTATTGTGATGAATTGTGGTTTATTGTGATTAATAATCCCTTTTGGAAGGTATTATTGTGTTATTTGTATTCCGGGTGGTTTGACCCGTGAATTTGTGAGAAATGCCGAAAAACGAGTCTGACACGTCCGTTAATGTCCAAATGAGTTTTGAAGGGTGTAAAGTGAAAATATGTCGTGTGAATACTCTAGGTTAATGGAAAAGTATTTTTAAAGTGAATAAAAATGCTAATTAACTTTGGGGAAAATTTTACGGTTGAGTTTTATGAGTATTTAAGTGATTTCGACACGAAAAGAAAGGCCCGAGACCACTTTGGATCCATGGCCGGTCAAGAAGTCAAAGAAGGGGAACAAAATGGCTTAATTTTAGCTAAGTTGTCTAAGAATGGTACATTTAGATGCTTATCACTCCTTATTTTCTCATAATTCCATTTTCATTTAAAAATAATAATAAAAAACACACTCAAGTGTGTGTGTGTTTGGTCGTCCGCCCCTAAACCACCAAAACCACCATAAAAATTCCAACTTTGATCGAGAACGTGATAGTCCGGGTTGATACGAGTGTTTGGGTATTCATTAAACAATGTTTGGGTTGTCCGGTTCGTGTCGAAATATACATTTTTGAAGATTTTCTTATAAGTTTTCAAATTTAAATTTAGTTTGTCCTTTTGGGTTTATTTTGATGCATAGATGTTAGTTGTACAAGTTGATCGTTGTGAAAATCGATTTTTGGAAACGAAACGGATAAAATAAGGGTGTTTGGTTCGTGTATGATGAAAAGGAAAAAGAGGGTTTTTGTAGTTTTGATGTTGTGGTCGTGATGGTTGAATAATATATGATGCTAGAATGCTTATTTTTATAGTAGCTTGTATGGCTTATTCGGGCTTATTTTTAAGCTATTTCTTGGCTTATTTTAGGCTATAAGCCACGAACCACTTCCCAAAATCACTAGGAAAATGATTTTGATTATTTTTTTGTTATGGCGTATGTTGTGGACTATTTTTGAGGCTTATGGTAGTAACCAAATGCGATACATAGCTTAATAGCTTATTTTAAAGCTTAATATATGTATTTTGGAGTTTATGGACTCACGACCCAATAAGTCTATTTGAGTCGCGGCTTGATGGGAGGGCTTATTGTGGTCCGGATTATTTTTACATATAAGTATATACTTATATATGTAAACGGACTTTGGTTTTGGACTTGAACTATATTTTGGACTTATATATGTCCTAATAGACCCTTGTTGGGCCTTAAGGCCCAATAAGCTATATGTAGTAGTTACGAGAATTTTGACGGACTTTTGAAAGTGGAAATGTATTTACGAAGTGATATTGAATGATATTTTGGAGAAAAATGTTGGTAAGTGTTAAAGATTGAGATTTTAGAATTTTGTCGAAAAGTGTCGAATTTGTGAAAATAGATGAAAATAAGGTTTGAAACCTTGGAAACGTTGTATAAACTAGGGCTGTGCACGGTTCGGTTTGGGTCAGTTTTTGGCTAAAACCAAAACCGAACCGAAATATTCGGTTTTTATAAAACCAAAAACGAAACCGCTTGGTTTTTGGCGGTTTGGTTTTTTTGGTTTCTCGGTTTTTGCGGTTCGATTTTTCGGTTTTTTCGGTTTCAACCCCTTTATATTTGGTTATTGCTAATTTATATTAATAAACTTGTTTTACGTAGAAAATTGGTTATTTTTTTAATTTTTTTTGTCAATATGAGCCTAATAATGTTTACACAAATTTTTACAATCATACACATATAAATGAGAGACACACACATGCATGTGAAAATACACATAGTATGATTATTGTCATTGTAACCATATATTGTCAAGTAAACACAAGTACACGACAAACATATATATAAACATTAAGATAATATATATTATAATAATTTCATCCATAAAATAAGTATGAATTTAAAAATTTTAGTTATCATTTATTTATTTATATTATATTAATTATATATTATTATAAAACTGGTTTGGTTCGGTTTGGTTTTTACGGTTCGGTTTTTGAACAAAAACTGAAACCAAACCGAAATTTTTTCGGTTTTTGAAAAATAAAAAACGGAACCATCGGTTTTTAGTTTCGGTCGGTTTTTTGGTTTTCGGTTCGGTTTCGGTTTTTTCGGTTTCTTCTGCTCACCCCTAGTATAAACGTACGAGTCATGTCGAAATTTCGTAAAAAGTTTATACTTAGAAAATTTTTTAAAAACATGATTTTTGATTTTAAGTAATAAAATAATATTTAATTATTTTATTTATTTAATAAATTCACTAAAAGATGATAAATATATTTTTTCTCGAAACTTCTCTAAAGTGTTTATTATGAGTAAACGTTTCATTTTCAACCGTATAATGATTATTTTGAAGTGACTAAGGTGTACCGAATGAACTTGTCGAGATATATTTATAATTAATAATTATAAATATTTATTTAGATTACTTATCTATTTTCTCTAAATAGTATAAGTATGTATTATCGGAGAATGAGATTGATATGATTGTGGAGTTAAGTCGTCAACCATCACACCACTAAAAAACTATTTTGGGTAATTGTACAACGTGTAACACCCCCAAATCTGGGTAACAGCGGAATGTTGAGTATCCGAGGGCGTTACTTCATAGATCAATAGCACAAGATATGAGAAAGACCACTAAACGTGTCATTTAAAAAGATACATTGGATTCAACAAAATACTTGTTCATTACATAAGCTCATGGCTTCAAATTGTTTGACAACATAAGTAAAGATTTCGGTTTATAACAAATGTCCCAAAATGTAATACGCCCCAAATCTTTAATATTGACTCTCCACAGAGTGACCCCCAATGTATCTTGGCACCTCGTGCCTTATTGACCTGAGAAAAACATGCTTAAAACGTCAACATAAAGTTGGTGAATTCATAGGTTTATGTATGTAAATTGTAGGACCGCAAGATTTCCAAGTATATGATTAAGCAACAAATGCAAACATCATAAAAAGTAATTACGTTTTCCTAAGCTCATGACACTGAAGCTCGACGTATATGAATGCAATAAATTGCCAACATTTGCCCATGAATGATGTTCTAACCCGCAACATCCCAAATCCGACATGGTATACGTTTGTTGTCCGGCAGACCGGCACAGTGAGCGCTACTCACCCAAACGGGGATGTCAATCCCAAATAGATCTATTTATAACATTCGCGCTCGCAATCTAGCAATTGACAGTTCATGATAAAAGGGCTCAGTGGGTTATTGCTACTTAGGCAAACACGTAATCATAGTATAAAATGTACACTTGCGTCCAATTTGTAAAACAAAGCATGTTCTCACCCCAAAGATGTAAATCATTTAAATAATTGTAAAACATGGGGCTATGAACTCACCTTAGTAAATAGTCCTCTGAAAATGATAATTATATCCAAGTATTTTGTTCTAGGTTGAAGGACTTCAAGCACTTAGAAGTTTATGCAATAGTTTTCTCTATTTTGTATCTTGTAGAATGATTGATCATTATGTTGCATTCCCGAGTTTCTGTCATTGTCGGGGTGTGACAGATTGGTTATCAGAGCCAAGGTTATAGAGAACTAGGTGGTTTGGCCTAGACTATAACCTAAGATCCGTCGTTTAGTTGCGTATAGGATCTATGTGCGTGGTGTTCCGCTTTTGTGTGCCTTTGTGTGTTCATGGTTTGGTGCCTTAGTTATGTCAGTCATTGAAATGGGTGGGCTCAATATTGAATATGAATGGGAAAGGATGCGAATATAAGTACGGTGGCCAACGTAGTTATAAGCGTATCACAACTCACTCAAATCTTGATAAAGTTTTCATACAATCTGATGTTGACCCGTAGGGTGGTGTTATGTTAAATTTGTATATATATAGTAAGATATTCTATATATATGCTAGTCTTCCCACTTACCTAACGTTCCACATGTTCTCCCTCGTGTGGATAATGCCGCTAAGGGTGATGACCCGGAGTGCTGGCCGACCTGCTGCCGAATCATTTGGAGGGGGAACGGGTGTACAGGTTGGTAGAGGTGAAGGGGTAGAAGACCTAGGGAAGGTAATGAGTGAGCGTGTGATAGATGATTTAATGGTCAAGGAAATTACCAGTGTAATGGTAGCTAATAGGGGTGTAGAGGGAGTCAATGGGAATGTAGAGGGAGCCAATAAGGGTGCATCCGACTTCTCAACGATCATTGCCCAGCAATTGCAGAACCTCTTACCCTCCATGTTGGCTCAGGTTAGTAACTGAGGAAATGTTGGAAATTAGAATGGTAATGTGGTTAATGAGAACGTTCAGTAGAACGTGGGGAATGTGTTAGTAAATGGCAACTGGGTAAAGTTGTTCATATAAGAGTTTTCTTAAGCTTTAACCCTAAGGGATAATACGGTAAGGGAGGTGCTGTAGTTATCTTACTCGTTGGATTGAGAAAATTGGAGAACGAACAGGATATTAGTGGTTGTAAGTAAGACCAAATAGTGACATACACTACTGGTCTTTTATGGGTAAGACATTAACGTGGTGGATACACTGCATGATCCGCTCGCAAAGCTGGGAATTTTGTTGTTAGTATGGTCATGGAATGACTTTAATATTATGATGATACAAGTAGTTTTTTTGGCCCTAGACAATGAGATGCAAAGTAGGAATCTGAGTTTGTGGAATCATGGGCAATGATGGTCGGAGGCTGCCATGCAGCGTAACTAATAGGTTCAGAGTTGGCGAGGTTAGTTCCTCACTTGGTAACTCCTGAGAATAGGATGATTGAAAGGTATGTGTACGGCCTTGCTCCACAAATCCGTAGGATGGTGGCAGCAACGAAGCCAAAGACTATGCAGAAGGCAGTGCAGATTGCTAGTGCCTGACCTATGAGGCTATGAGAAATGGATCAATTAATAAAGTTGAGAAAAGAGGAAATGTGGGGGAAACTAGTAAGGATAAGAATGGAAAGGATACAATAAGTGAGGACCTAGGACTGGAATGTTTTTGCTACTAGACTGTAAACTCAGTAGGAAGAGAGAATATGGGTTACTTGGTCCGAAGTTTACCACCTGCCACTCCTACCATGCACACCCAGAGTGCCTTGTCGCACATGCTTCAAGAACAATAACCACCCGGGTCCATTTGGCAAAGATTGTAAGTTGTTCGAGGAATGTGAATCCAACAAAGCTAGAAAACCCACTGTTAGAGCATGTTATGAGTGTGGTAGTACCAAGACCATTTCAGGTTCTGTTTTCCCTAGATTGAAATAAGCATAAGAACCGAATGCAATCGTCCAAAATAAGTTTTGCTGCAATAACAGGGTCAGGGTCTTAGAAACCAAGGAACCAGGATAGGGTAGGGCATTGTCATGTTGGGACGCAGAGGAAGCACGCCAGGATCCGACCATTGGATGGTACGTTTACTTTAGAAACGCTTCAATTTGCTCACTGACCTATTTTACTCTGGTGTAACACACACCCCCCAAAAAATGTGTCATCAGAGTGAAAGCGAAAATATAGTCCGGATAGTGGTTACATCATAATACAACAGCACAAGATACAAAAGAACGACCTCTAAATGTGTCGTTTGAAAGGTAAATACCAGTTGATTTTCTGAAATTGCGATATAACATTTGTCCCATAATGCACACTATGAAACTTGAAAGCAATAAACGAGATCTGAGCCATTTGTAATTTAAGTAAGAAACCATGCATAAATCTTGTCAATTTATACTCCAATGCACATCAAGTAAGCCAAGCATCTAATTCACCTGAGAAAAACATGCTTAAAAGTGTCAACATAAAGTTGGTGAGTTCATAGATTTTTGTAAGTATAAACGTTGAAATCAAAAGATTTATAAAGTATGCATGACCATTTCAATCCTTATAATAGTTTCCAAACATTTTACGTATGAAATTTGGACCGCAATTATTCAAAGTATGCATGATAATTAAAATCATCACGAAATGTTTCAAGTATGTATTGCCCAATGAGTGATTACGATTACTCTAAGTTCATGAAACCGATGCACTATGTACCCATCGTATGTGTCCCCTCCAAGAACACCTGGGCAGTAATGAAAACCATATGTACCCATCACAGGTGTCCCCTCCAAGAACACTCGGGCAGTAATGAATATGTACCCATCGCAGGTGTCCCCTCCAAGAACACCCGGGCAGTAATGAATATGTACCCTTCGCAGGTGTCCCCTCCAAAAACACCAGGGCATTTACTTGTAGTTATCTGTTCAATCCGCTTAAGATAATCCGTAATCATTTCAAAAGTAAAGTATGTATTTGTGACCACAAATGAAGTCAAGTAATGTATCTCGTAGCGAGCTATGTAAATGAGTGTGTAAACCAATTTGTAATCAACCATGTAAATGCATTTGTAAACAAGCATGTTCTCACCCCAAAAATATATGTAAAACAAGTAAAACATGGGGCTATAAACTCACCTTGATGTTATAGAACGATTGGCAGAAATGCACATATGAAGTACAACACAAACGGAAATCAGAACGCCTCGACCAAAAAGTTACGGTTTATCTTAACGGCTAAGCCCGCTAGCCTAGGATAATGTATTTGGGTTTTTCGATGGATAGTTACATCAACGCGTCACGTTGATAAAAGACTTACATTTCAAGTTGTAATAGTTTGGTGGTTGATTAAATAGAATAAGTCAAAAGTATATATAATTCATATGGTGAATTATATAACAAAGTATGTAATATATTCCGTATATATATTACATATGAAAATTAAACATGTATATAATTCATATGGTGAATTATATAACAAAGACAAACAGTCAATAAATAATCGGGGTATATAATACTTTGCAAGTATTATATAAGAAACGTGAGAAAATAGTTGAACAAAATATTTTGACACGTGTTTCAAATCACCACTTAAATTTATTAACAGTTTGTCGTATATACAGTAAAACGCATGTTTTAAAAGTAAAAATCATATATACATGTTTTTTAAAGTCTTTACAAAAGTTATGATTTTATCTTCTAGTCGGGAATTATAAAATAATATTTTATAATTTAGTATATTGTTTCCTTGACGGTTTTTAGTTAAAATAGTTGTCTCGTTTGTAAAAGTATAGTTTTTGTTTAACCATCGGAGATACCGTTAAGCGTAATAATGGTACGAACTTGCGATACTATGAGGAAGACTTCTACGAGAACTTCGCCCTTTGGTATGTTATCAGATCGAGGTTTTAAATAATAGACAGCAAGATATAGTAAAAAGTACTAAGTATACAAACATTTCTAGACCAATTTCGGCCACAAGTTACTTCTAACTTGGAGTTTATGCAATGTAGTTTTCTCTATTTTTTATCTTGTGTTATGATTGATCATTATGTTGCATTCATGAGTTTCCGCCATTGTCGAGGTGTGACAGATTGGTAATCAGAGCTAAGGTTATATAGAACTAGGTGGTTTGGCCTAGACTATAACCTAAGATCCATTGTTTAGTTGCGTATAGGATATATGTGCGCGGTGTTCCGCTTCTGTGTGCCTTTGTGTGTTCGCGGCTTGGTACCTTAGTTATGTCAGTCATTGAAATTGGTGGGCTCAATATTGAATATGAATGCGAAAGGATGCGAATATAAGTACGGTGGCCAACGTAATTATAAGCGTATCACAACTCACTCATACTTAGTAATGTTGCTCACACAAATCGATGTTGACACCATAGGGTGGTGTTACGTGTATATCTGGTTATATATAGTAAGATATTCTATATATATGTGCGAGTCTTCCCACTTACCTAACGTTGCCCATGTTCTCCCTCGTATAGATAATGCCGTCAAGGATGTAGACCCAAAGTACTGGCTGGCCTGCTGCCGAATCACTAGGAGGGGGAACGGGTGAACGGTTTGGTAGAGGTAGAAGGGGTAGAAGACCTAGGGAAGGTAATGATGAGCGTGCTAATGAATTGAATGGTCAAGGAAATGACTAGGGTTTGGGAGCTAATAGGGGTGTAGAGGGAGTCAATGGGAATGTAAAGGGAGCCAATGTGGGTGCACCCGACTTCTCGACGATCATTGCCCAGCAATTGCAGAATCTCTTACCCACCATGCTAGCTCAGGTTTGTAACCGAGAAAATGTTGGAAATCATAATGGTAATGTGGTTAATGAGAACGTTCAGGAGAACGTGGGGAATGTGTTAGTAAATGGCAACCGGGTAGGTTGTTCATATAAGGAGTTCTTAGCTTGTAACCCTAAGGAATATGATGGTAAGGGAGGTGATGTAGTTCTTACTCGTTGGATTGAGAAAATGGAGAACGTACAGGATATGATTGGTTGTAGTAATTACCAAAAAGTGAAATACACTGCTGGTTCATTTGTGGGTAAGGCTTTAACATGGTGGAACTCTCAGATCTGTACGCTAAGCCGGGAAGTTGTTGTTAGTATGTCATGGAATGACTTTAAGTTTATGATGATACAAGAGTTTTGTCCTAGTCATGATATGCAAAATTAGGAATTTGAGTTGTGGAATCACGCCATGGTCGGGGCTGGCCATGCTGCATATACTGATAAGTTTCATAAGTTAGCTAGGTTAATTCTACATTTGGTAAATTCTAAGAGTAGGATGATTGAAAGGTATGTGTATAGCCTTGCTCCATAAATCCGTAGGATGGTGGCAGCAACGGAGCCAAAGACTATACAGAAGGCGGTGCAGATTTCTGGTGCACTGACCGATGAGACTGTGAGAAATGGATCAATTAAGAAAGTTGAGAAGAGAGGAAATATGGGGGAACCTAGCAAGGATATGTATGGAAGGGATGATAATAAGAGGACTAGGACTATGAATGCTTTTGCTACTACTGTAAACCCTGTAGGAAGAGAGAATACGGATACTTGGCCCAAGTGTACCACCTGTAACTCCTACCATGCATCCGGAGGGCCTTGTCACACATGCTTCAACTATAATCGCCCGGGTCATTTGGCAAGGAATTGTAGAGGTGTGCCAAGGAATGTGAATCCTGCCAATGCTAGAAACCTAACTGTTAGGGCATGTTATGAGTGTGGTTGTACCGACCATGTCAGCTCAGTTTGTCCTAGGTAGAATTGGGCACAAGGACCAGAAGAAAATTGTCCAAATCAAGTTGTTGCTAATAACGAGGGTCAGGATCGTGGAAACCAAGGGAACCAGACTATGGGTAAGATATTCATGTTGGGAGCAGAGGAAGCTCGCCAGGATCCGAACATTATGACGGGTACGTTTACTTTGAATGATCATTTTGCCACTACCTTATTTGACTCTGGTGCCGACTATAGTTTTGTTTCTACTACTTTTATACCTCTGTTAGGCTTAGAGCCTAGCGACTTAGGTTTCAGATATGAGATTGAGATAGCTAGCGGGCAGCTAGTAGAGATTGATAAGGTTATTAAGGGTTGTAAACTAGAAATCGATGGTCATGTCTTTGACATCGATTTGATGCCTTTTGGGCATGGGAGTTTTGATTTTATTATAGGTATGGACTGGTTGTCTAATTATAAGGCTAAAATAATTTGCCATGAGAAGGTAGTAAGGATACCACTACCGGATGGCAAGGTGCTTAGAGTAGTAGGAGAGAGACCGGAAGAGAAAGCGAGATTGTTGATGAGTGCTAAGGCTAGTGATAAGAAACAAGAAGAGATTGTTGTGGTTAGAGATTTTCCTGAGGTATTCCCGGATGATCTATCTGGATTACCGCCTATTCGGGAAATTGAGTTTCGGATTGAGTTAATCCCTGGAGCAACGCCGGTAGCAAAGTCTCCTTATCGTTTGGCACCTTCTGAATTGGAGGAGTTGTCGGGACAACTCAAGGAACTCCAAGACAAAGGTTTCATTCGACCAAGTTCGTCGCCTTGGGGAGCGCCGGTATTGTTTGTTAAGAAAAAGGATGGTTCTTTTAGGATGTGCATTGATTATAGAGAATTGAACAAGTTGACTGTTAAGAATCGTTATCCACTTCCTAGAATTGATGATCTATTTGATCAACTGCAAGGGTCGCAGTTTTTCTCGAAGATAGATCTTAGGTCTGGATACCATCAGCTGAGAGTGCATGAGGATGACATTCCAAAGACTGCGTTTAGAACTCGTTATGGACATTTCGAGTTCACTGTAATGCCCTTTGGTCTGACTAATGCACCAGCAATATTTATGGATTTGATGAATAGAGTTTGTAGGCCATTATCTTGATAAATTGTTATAGTGTTAAGACAATTATTCATAATCTACTCTAAGACTCAAGAGGAGCATGTAGAACACTTAATTAGTCTTGGGACTGCTCAAAAAGGAGAAACTGTATGCGAAGTTTTCTAAGTGTGAATTCTAGCTAAGAGAGTAGTAGTTTCATGGGCATGTGATAAATGGTAATCATGATTCAAGTTAACCTTAGTAAGATTGAACTGTTAAAGACTTTGAAAGCCCTTAGACTCTGACTGAGGTTCGTTCATTCTTAGGATTGGCTGGATATTACCGTAGGTTCATTGAGAGCTTTTCTAAGATAGCTAAGTCTCTTACTATCTTGACTCAGAAGTGTAAGACTTTTGATTGGGGTGAGGAACAGGAATTGGCATTTCAAACCTTGAAGGATAAGTTGTGTAATGCACCTATTCTAGCTCTCCCCGATAGACCAGAAGACTTTATGGTATATTATGATGCGTCCGGGATAGGACTAAGCTGTGTGTTAATGCAAAGAGGTAAAGTGATAACCTATGCGTCTAGGCAGTTTAAAACTCATGAGAAAAATTATACTACCTATGATTTGGAGTTGGACGCGGTCGTGTTTGCACTTAAGATCTAGAGACATTATATGTATGGGACTAAGAGTGTCATCTATACGGATCATAAGAGTCTTCAGCATATCTTTAGTCAGAAAGAGTTGAATATGCGACAACATCGTTGGATAGAGTTGTTTAGTGATTATGACTGTGAAATTCGCTACTATCCTGGTAAGGCGAATGTGGTAGATGATGCCCTAAGTAGGAACGAAAGAGTAAAGCCTAACACAGTTAGAGCTATGAATATGACCCTTTAGTCGAGTATCAAGGATAGGATACTGACGGCTCAGAAAGAGGCTGTGGATGAGTTTGCAGGGTTGCAGAAAGTTTGTATGAGATGATAGAACAGAGAAGCGATGGAACCTTGTACTACCTGGATCGAATATGGGTACCTTTAAAGGGTGAGGTGAGAACCCTGATAATGGATGAAGCCCATAGGTCAAAGTACTCTGTACACCTAGGTGCTGACAAGATGTATTATGATATGAAATAGTAATTGGTGGCCTGAATAAAAAAGGATATAGGAGTATGTTAGTAAATGGTTTGAACTTATTTAAAGTTAAGGCTGAGCATCAAAGGCCATTTGGCTTGCTTCAGCAACCTGAGATTCCCGTATGAAAATGGGAAGGGATAGCTATGGATTTTGTGACTAAGTTTCCTAGGACTAGTAGTGGGCATGACACAATCTCGGTCATTGTGGACCAATTGACCGAGTCTGCTCATTTTCTACCTATGCGTGAGGATTATAAGATGGAAAATTTAGCTAGATTGTATTTGAATGAGATAGTACTAGACATGGTATGTCGATCTTGATTATATCGGATCGGATAGTCGTTTCACATAAGGTGGGCAGTCATCAAGAGTGCATATGGGGGAAAGACTCGTTTAGACATGAGTACGACTTATCACCCTCAGACCGATGGTCAGAGTGAGCGTACTATTCAGACTTTGGAAGACATGCTTAGAGCGTGCGTCCTAGACTTTCGGGGGCATTGGGATGTTCATTTTCCGTTGTAGAGTTTTCGTAAAACAATAGTTATCAAATCTAGTTGTGAAGGTGTGCTTCGTTGAGGCAATCATATGGTAAAAGTGTCGTTCGCCTATTATCAAGTATCTGAGTAGGAAAAGGTCCAGTTGATAGGGCCTGAGTTAGTGCAAAGACCACATGAGAAGATTCCCTAGATAAGAATTGACTTAAGGCTGCCGCGGATAGTCAAAAAAAGTTATGCTGATAAGAGAGGAAGCCTCTAGAGTTATTGTAGGTGACTATTCTTGCTCAAATTGTCTCCTTGGAAAGTGTGGTACGCTTTGGGAAGATATGGGACTTGTAGCACCTAAGTTTGTTGGACCATTTAAGATTGTTAGAAAGAAGGCCCTGTGCCTATCGGTTTAGATTTTTCCTTAGGAGTTGAACGTGTTCATGACACATTCTACATGCGAACCTAAGAAGATGTTTGGCTATCTAAAACTGCAAGTGCCTTTTGAAAGATTCGAGTTGATGGCTAAGTTGATTATTTTTTGGAAGAGCCTGTGAAAATATGGAAAGAGATTTTAAAAATGAAGCGTAGTAGGATTGCCATCGCAAGGATCGAGAAATTTCAAAACATGTCCACGAATTCACGTGGGAATTGAAATCAATGAAATTAGAATGTATCCCCGCTTTTGTTTAGTAATGGTTATGGTTGAATTCGAGGGATAAACTTCTTTTAAGGGGTAGAAATGTAGCTTGCTTTATTGTGTGTCTGAATATTTCATTTATAGTCCTTTGACTATTTGACTTTTGTTAGTTTATTCAGATTTGGTACCGTGTTGACGGTGATGATTTTTATAAGAATTATGATGAATTATGGTTTATTGTTGTTAGATATTAGAAAAAGACTCGGTCACCCCGTGTATTTTATCGTTTATTGTAGCTCATAATTACGCGTTTAATGTATAACATTCGCTAATGGGTCGGGTATTAAACCCAACGTGTAAGCCCACTACCAAGGCCTTAAGACCGGTTTTTGTTGTCACTATACAAGCCTCTTCCATGCCATGGAAGAGGTGGGTTAGTCATTTACATAATACAATTTCATTTTCTCTCTCTAAAATCCTATCTCACTTTCTACTCTAGAACAAGCTAACCTACTATCATCTAATTGTGTTATGCATCCAATATCTACAATTTGTATCAGAGCACTTGGATGATTAGCAAATTGCATGTGCGTTATTCCGGTTAAGTAGATCAAAAGTTTGGTTTTTGAAGGTTTATGGTCTTGTTCTTAGTTTTCTTTGATCTTGATGTTTGTGATGTTAAATTTCATGTTTTTATAGTTGCTATAGCCTTCTGGTACCAAGTTGTGCAAAAGAAACCAGGCAAAAACGTTTCACAAGGTGATTTTTATTGAAAAACCCAAAGTTTCTACTAGCAAGTGTATATACTGTTTGAAAGTTCTTCACAGCGATTAGGGTGCTGTACTGACGATTGTCAGAATAGTTACACTGTGTTTAGAAATTACTGTGTCCAGCGATTTTCTTCTTGTGTAGGTAGCGAGTTAGGCAGCGAGTTAACTTCTCTTGCAGGTACGAGTTGGATCTAGCGAGTTTGATCTAGCGAGTTACATGTTTATTAAAGACTATTTTCTTTAGCCCCGACCCTTGTGAACAAAAACTCTGGCCTAAATTTCCTTCTATTTAGCGAGTTGTCAAATACTCCCTGTTAGCGAGTTGAAGTACAGTTACAGGTTATTGAAGATTTTGCTAGCGAGTTGACAGGCAGCGAGTACAGTTTTTGAAGATCTTTATACTAGCGAGTTAGGAAAGGAAACTCTGCCAATTGTCTTTCTTGCTAGCGAGTTATCAAGTCTCTACCCCAGCGAGTTACAGGGTAGCGAGTTGTGGACTTTTGGACTAAGTTTTCTTTCATAGTGAGATACTTTCAACCTGTAATCCTAACAAGGTTGAACAACAATTCACCATTTCATTCAATCAATCACCACTTTTAACATACAATCACTAATCATTGTTCGATCAACTTAATCATTTCACAATCAATTACGATGGCTAATCTTTCGGAAGACATCCAATGTGCCGGTTTTGATACCCGACCACCTATGCTTGATAGAAATGACTTTGCATCATAGCAACAACGTATTCGACTGTATTATCGGGGAAAAGAGAATGAGGTAAACATCCTGAAGTCAATTGATGAAGGACCATTTCAGATGGGGACTACTAGAGACACACTTGCTGAAGGAACAGAAGGTGCCCAGCAAGTTGGTCCATAATGAGCTCGAGTCTATTCGAATCTTTCACCTGAAGATAAGGATAGGTATAACGCTGACATTCGGGCAACAAACATCCTACTTCAAGGGTTACCAAAGGGCATCTACACTCTTATCAATCATTACACATATGCAAAGGACATATGGGATAATGTGAAGATGCTCCTGGAAGGTTCGGATTTAACTAAAGAAGATCGGGAGTCACAACTATATGATGACTTTGAACACTTTCGTCAGCCAGAGAACTCTTCACGACTACTATGTTTCTGGTTTGCCAACTCATCATGACATGCAGAACATCAAGATGACCATGTCCAGAATGCAGCTGAACTCAAAGTTTGTTAACAATATGTTGCCTGAATGGGGTCGATTTGTAACAGCAGTGAAACGGAACAGAGGATTGAGGAACTCCAACTCTATCAGATTTGTATGCTTAGCAAGCAACACAGGCCATGCCAATGAGAATAAAATGATGTTAGATCGATTCACTCAACACACTGTGGATCCTCTTGCCTTGATGTCCAATGTTTTACACCAGCAATACTATTCATAATCATCTACAACTCCACCATCCTCATATGTTCCACCACACTTTACGGACAACACTCCACTTGATTTAGGACTCTCTCCAACTGACAACTTAATTGAAAACTAAACCAACACACTTGCCCTACTCACCCAATCATACAAACATACCTACCTCAAATAAACAATCAACTCAGAACTTCATCTAATACAAGGAACCAATCCAAAGTTCAAGACGGCAAGGTTGTGCTTCAAAATGTTTAGGGTCGACAAAATAGAGGTCAGGGGAACAATGCGCGGGGTGCAGGTGCAGCTGGATATGGGGGAGCTCAGAACAGAGTTGGGAATGCAAATCCAGGTCAAGCAAGACAGATTAAGCGCTACAACTGCAATGGTATATGCCACATAGCAAGGAACTGCACTCAGCCTAAGCAGCTATAGAACTCCGAATACTTCAAAGACAAGATGTTGTTGATGCAGCTTAGGATAGATGGGTAGCACGGATGACAAAGCATTTGCTGTTTCTGGCAGGTGGCAAGAAAATTGCGGTTTGTTAAGATGTGATGAGCAACCAGTGCATGATATTAGCACCTCATGTGGATAATGTGTTTCAAGTTGCTATGATTTGCGAGGCTTATGACTCAGAAGGTGGAGAAGGCTCCTACTACACAGACTATGTTCATGGTAAATCTATCATCCACAGATCCTGTTTATGATGAAGCCAGTCCGTCTTATGATTCGAACATTCTATCTGAGGTACACGATCATGATCATTATCAGGATGCTGTTTGTGAACATCATGAAGTACACGAGATGCATGATGATGTACAACCTAACTACGTTGTTAACTCACATGTTGATTATACGAGTGATAGTAATATAATTCCGTATGATCAGTATGTAAAGGACAACGTTGTGCCAGTTGTACAAAGTAATGTATCTTCTGTACCAAATGATGCATACATGATGATGTTAAATGATATATATGAACCGTCTGCCAAATATGTATCTGTAACCACACAGAACAATGTAAGTGATGATTTATTGACTGCTGAACTTGCAACATATAAGGAACAAGTTTAACTGTATGAAAGACGGGCCAAGTTTGAATTAACAAAAAGAGAACAAAAGATTGATGAACAATTAAGAATAGTTATCACTGACCGTAATTGTAAAGAAGAAAGTTTGAAAAGGGAACTCTTCTATAAAAAGCAACTACCTCTACCATAAACCATAACAAGCAATGTAGAAGAAGTTAACGACTTTAAAAAAGGAATTTTAAACAGAAAGAAAATAAATACCTGAAAATTTTTGGACCATGAAAGCTTAAAAGAAAAGTCGAGGATAAATTATACGAACAAACCAGTCCTCTTCAACATTCACATGTGTGTAAACCAAAATCTATTAAGATGAATCTGAATAAGGTAGCCATTAGGTACAAACCCCTTAAGCCTAACCCATCTCAGTCAACCTTCAGCCTGCTCTATATAATGGTCATGAAATTATCAAAACCAATCATGTCCCAACCATAGTGCACAACTCAGAGGATACCCTAGAGATAGCTAAAATCACTAGGAAAAAAATGAATGACAAAATGAAAGACCCAGCATGTGTGAAAAAGAAAGTTAAGATTGCACCACATGATTACTCGAAAGAGAATTATTTAGCGACTTTCACACCACAGAAACAATAGCCCCAGAGCAAATATTTTAAGTCAATGATCGCATCAAAATAAAAGCAAAGCGCTCAAAGAGTAAACCATAGCTTCACGACCAAATCAAACGAAGACGGTGTATCCTCCAAAATAAAACTGCAACCTTATCCTCGGTCTTCAACAAAAAATCAGTGAAAATTAATATTTTTACACTTATACAACTTTTTTTCAGAATTTAAAAAAACTTAAAAGAGAATTACACCAACGGGGCTCACTGAAGGGGAAATGGGCTTTGAACAAACCAAGGAATGTTACCTCACCTGAGGTCATTCCATTTTTCAAAACACTTAAAGAACATTTTGAGGGAATTCAAAAGGCTTATCAACAGAAATTAAAGAAATGAAGACATTTTGAAGAGTTGGGAAAGCTGAAGTTGGACCAAAAATGTTATGAGAATAAGAAGCATATGAGATTAGCAGAAAATAATTGCTTATTCAAATTATAATTTAATTGCTTGATTTTGCTTTGCCAAAGATTGTTTTATATTGCAACGAATTATGAGCTTACTGTATCTAGATTTACTGAAATGCATGAAGCCCACACCATTGTTCAAACACGTTGTCTAGAACTTGAAGCAGAGCTTTCTAAATTACGAGCTAAGGTTCAAAAAGATGATCATACTGAATTAGTAAAATGTTTTTCCAATCTTGAGGTAAATCACTTAAATTTACAGTTAAAGTATCAAAACCTTAAAGAAAGTTGAAAATGACCCATCTCTACCCGCTCGAGATACTAGATTTGACTCAGATTGTAATCGAAAAAATGAAAGCTTCCATTCAAGGAAAGGACAACGCCATTAAAAAATTAAGAATGAAAATCTCTCAATTGAAAGAGACTCGTAGTGAAGCAGACTGTACTCTTGATTTTAGGACCTTAGATTTTTAGATCACTCAATTAATTAAAAAAGTCACCATTCTTCAAGAACAAAATGAGCTTTTTAGTGTAGAGAATGAAAAAGTTAAACAACATTACAAGGAATTGTACGATTCTATTAAGATTACGCGTGCTAAGCATATAAAATAGACAACTGCCTTGCTAACTTAAAATGAGAAGCTGAAAGCATAAATACATAAAAATCTAAAATGCAACACTATAGAGTCTGTAAAACCAAGAGTTCTTGCACCTGGTAGGTATGCTATAGATGTTGAACTGATTCCCCCTCATATAGAACAACGGGAAGTTCCATCTACATTATCTCAACATCTTTATGGGAAAGGTAGACAACTCCTTCACAGATAGTAGAGGAAGCTAAGTTGAAAGACCATTAGATAGATCACTTGCATCTGCTTCCCTTTATACTAAACACTCTTCATGAACTATTAGAATATGTGATTGGTACTTGTCCAAAAGACTTCAATCAAAAAGATAAAAATCATGCCTATACCCCTTTTAATAAGAAAAAGCAAGTTACAAATGAGGATCAAAATGTAACGACCAAAAAAACACACACAAACATGTAGAGCAACGAAACATTCAGAAGACTAATGTCCTGTGCTTCTTCTAGAGGCGTAACCCGTTGGCCGCAAATGGAGCGGATCACTGCCTATGGAGCAACACCAAGAAAAATAGGAACTCGCCGCTAAAAAGTGTCCAACAAGAAGAAAGTAGAAAAACCACACTAGACCAGTAAGTCTAATTTGAGACCACGGATCAGTGATTCTAGTATTAGACTCTAAGCTACTGTAAATTAATTTGAATTCTCATTTTATTTGCCAGAACAAGTAACCAAATGCTTAATTCTGCAAATACTGATATGATGTGTGTTGAATTTTTGCACTCTATGAATGCATCCCCCTCAGTTAAAAATGTTGTGCATAAAGTTAAGCAAGTTTGGAAACCTAAGCAAGTTAGGCAAGTGTGGAAAGAAACAGGAAAAGTGCTTACTAGTGTTGGTCATCAATGGAGACCCACTGGAAGAATATTCACTTAAAAACAATTCGATTTTAACTAGGCACGAACTAAACCCAAAGTAGTATCTGCTAAGCAAACCGAGAATCAGGCCATTACTTGTGTTAACCAACAGGAACCCAACCAAAATTGGGGATCCAACTTTCCAAACTCTCCATCTTCATCTGTTTTCAAATGCAGGTCATACAGATTATCCTTTGGTATTTGGACTCAGGCTGTTCAAAACATATGATGGGGATCGCTCACGGCTCAGGAATTTCATGAAAAAGTTCATCGGGACAGTTAGATTCAGAAATGACCACTTTGGTGCTATCATGGGTTACGGATGTTATGTGATTGGTGACAGTGTGATCTTTAGGGTATACTATGTGGAAGGATTGGGACACAATCTGTTTTCTATCGGGTAATTTTGTGACTCTGATTTCGAAGTTGCATTCAGGAAGACATGATGAAGTCCTCCCTAATTTGCTTATTGTCCAAAGCCTCCAAGAACAAATCATGGTTGTGGCATCGTCGTTTGAACCACTTGAACTTCGGTACCATCAATGACCTTGCAAGAAAGGACTTAGTCAGAGGTTTAACTAGATTGAAGTTTGAGAAAGATCATCTTTGCTCCGCATGTCAACTAGGAAAGAGCAAAAAGCATACCCACAAACCCAAAATTGAAAACACCAACTTAGAAGTTCTTAATACCCTTCATATGGATCTATGTGGACCAATGCGAGTGCAAATGATTAATGGGAAGAAATACATCTTAGTCATCATTGATGATTACTCTCGGTTTACATGGGTTAAGTTTTTTAGATCGAAAGATGAAACCCTAGAGGTCGTCATCAAATTTCTGAAGCAAATACAAGTCAGTCTCAACAAAACTATTAGATACATCCGTACCAATAATGGTACAGAATTTGTCAATAAGGATTTGACTGAATATTATGAACGTGTCGGCATTTTTCACCAAAAGACAGTTCTAAGGACTCCACAGTAGAACAGCGTTGTCGAAAGACGGAACCGTACTCTTGTTGAGGCTACTAGGACAATGTTGATATTTTCTAAGGCCCTGATGTTTCTATGGGCAGAAGCTATTGCTACTGCTTGTTACATCCAAAATCGATCCCTTATTCACACTCGTCATATCGAAACCCCATATGAGCTGGTGCATGATAAGAAGCTCGATCTTACCTTTTTCAGAGTCTTTAGTACTCTTTGTTACCTTACAAATGACAGCGAAGATCTTGGAAAATTACAACCAACAATTGATATTGGAATATTCGTTGGTTATGCACCAAGCCAGAAAGGTTATAGAATCTACAACAAAAGAGCCCGATGAATCATGGAAACTATTCACGTTCAATTCGATGAGCTGACTGAGAAAATGGCTCCTGTGCAACTCAGTACAGGACCCGCTCCTACGTTTCTGACACCTGGACAGATAAGTTCAGGGATCGTACCAAATCCAGTTCCTACAGCACCTTATGTAACCCCCACAAATAAAGAACTGAGAATTTTATTCCACTAATTTCGATGATCTCAAACCCTCCTCGAGTTGAAAAGACCGTTTCTCCTACTTCAGCAGTTCCAGTTCAAGTCAATTCAGCTGGTACACCTTCATCTACTACATTGATCAAGATGCACTTTCTCCAAGTCATTCGCTGTCATCTTCGGCATTACACTATCCAAGTATACATCAAGGCATTGCAGCTGAATCTACTAACATGGAAGCCAATCCGCATGCTCCTGTTGAAAATGATCCCTTTATAAACGTCTTTGCTCTGGAACCTCATTCTAAAGCTTCATCATCCGGGGATGTTAGTTCAGCAGAATCAACCTATGTCACTCAAATACTTCATCATCTCGGAAAATGGAGCAAGGATCACCCGCTTGATAACGTCATTGGTAACCTATCTCGACTGGTATCCACCAGAAAACAACTTGCAACCGATGCCTTGTGGTGCTTGTATAACTCAGTACTGTCAAAAGTCAAACCAAAGAACTTCCCAAAATCTGGCATACTAAAATTGCTGTTTCAAGCTATGCAAGATGAGAATTTACGAATTTAATCGACTTGAAGACTGGAATTATACCTCAACCAACGTGTCATGATTATAGCTCTACACGTGGATTACAAAGTTAAAACTCGATGAGTAAGGTGATGTTCTAAAAAAACAAGCACGGTTGGTGGCCAAGAGGATATCGACAAGAGGAGGATGACTTCGAGGAATCCTTTTGCACCATGTTACACCATCGAGGGCTATAAGAATTTCATCGCAATGCCGCCAGTAAAACATAACCATTTAAAATAGATGACAAGACAGCATTTCCATAATGGTTAATAAAGAAGAAGTGTATGTTAGTCAACCAGAGGTTTCGTTGATCCAACATCCGACACATGTTTATCATCTGAAGAAGGCATTGTATGGTTTAAAGCAGGCTCCTCGGGCATGGGTAATGACACTATGTCTGGTTATTCTGGACAAACAGTTTTTCCATGTGCATATACCCGACTTTATTACTCGAAAACAGGCAAACATATTCTTCTTAGTTTAAATTTATGTAGATGAATCATATTTTGCCCTTGTCCGACCCTAAAGCGTGTGACATTTTTTCCAATGAGATGAGTTCTAAATTCCAAATGTCAATGATAGGACAAATGTCGTTTTTCTTAAGATTACAAGTTTCTTAAAATCTCGGAGGCATTTTTATTAACCAATCAAAATTTTCTCTCAAAATCTTAAAGAAATTTGGGATGGATCATGTAACCCAGTTGGTTACACCCCATAGGTGTGATCGACTAAACTGGATGAGGACCCCTTAGGGACTCCAGTTGACCAGACTCGATTTCGTAGTATGGTCGACTCCCTGATGTACCTCACTACCAGTAGACCCGACCTTGTATTCGATGTATTCACATGTGCTAGGTATGAGGCTTTGCCTACCAAAAAGCACCTTGATGCACTTAAACGGGTCTTTTGGTATCTTAAAGGAACCATTAATTGGGGTCTTTGGTATCCGAAAGACACCACTATGGCACTAACGGCCTATGCAGATGCGGACCGTGCAGGTTGTCAAAACACACGAAGAAGTACATCAGGAAGTGCTCAGTTCCTTGGAGATAAATTAGTTAGTTGGCCATCAAAGAAACAGAAGAGCATTGCGATCTTAACTACAGAGGCTGAATAAATTGCCATGTCTAGATGCTGTGCTTAGATTCTTTGGATGAGATCACAACTTACAGACTACGGCTTTGCCTTCAATAAGATTCCCCTGTATTGTGACAATCGCAGTGCCATTGCTCTCTGCTGCAATAATGTCCAGCACTCCCGGTCTAAGCACATTGACATACTACACCATTTTATACGAGAGCAAGTTGAGAAGGGCGTGGTTGAATTGTACTTCGTGACGACGTATTATCAGCTTGCGGACATATTCACCAAGGCATTACCAAGAGAGCGGTTCGAATTTCTACTCCCCCTCTTTGGTATGAATTGTAATGTCTCTGAAAACCCTGAAACTCATTTAGGAAGAGAAGAGGAGTAAAGGTTGTCTTCATATGCTCCTAATGAAGAATATGAACATTACTTAAACACAAAAAGAAAATACAAAAATATAAAACCTACAAAAACCATAAAAATCAGAAAATAGAAAATACCAAAAATAGTTTTTCAAGAAATGTCTTCCGTTTATCGATAACATTTATGGACCTAGAAATGTCACTCAATAATGACATGGGTCTTTAAATGTAACACGTACGGAATTTCAAACGTTTCACAACATGTCTTTATGGCTTTAGTTATTCAGACTCCAACCCATTTTTCAAAATTAAGGAAAAGCATGTTCCAAAAAGATGGTTGTTCCAGACAACAGTGATTTAGTTCTCCCAGGCATGGATTACTTTATATCCATACAACTCCGACTTAATGTATGTTTCAGTGCATTATTTCTTGATATAGAAGAGAAGTCTTCTTTCTTTAACCAAATGATTTTTCGTCGATGATTCTTCAAAAAATTATTTGTGTTACCCACGGTGGAACAGTGTTGTTTGAAATTTAATTAGACATGAATTTCTTAAATTTTGACATTCAATCACTGACTACAGCTCTTTAAATAGAAAACGGGTCATTGATTGTGGGGGAGAGTGTTTTTCAAATTTATAACATCTAACGGGCATTTTAATTCATCAAATAATTAATTGATAAAAGGTTTTTGTATTTAACGGGGTTACAATTTGAAGAGGAGTTAAATTTATTTTAACTCAAAAGGCTAAAATTTTCAATAATTTGTGAGTTTAGGGACTTATGTGCAATTTGCTAAATGTTTCCTAGGCTTGTATTACTATAAGGACCATTTGTGCCAGTTTTGAAACTTATTCTAACCTTATTAATACTTTTTACCTAAAAGAGAAGGACTTAGAAAGTAGAGGGACCAAATCTGTCAAATTTGTGAATATATTATCAGTATAAATAGGTTTAGCGACTTAAGGTTGGTCAAACCTTTAACTTTTCTGGTCAAACGTTCTCTCAAAACCCAGTCACACAACTTGCTAGATTTGATCTTGATTGATCCGTGATTTCTGTGGACGTTTTGTGCTAATGGTACTCTGGTTTTATGTTCTATGTCTTGTAATATTTATAGCTAAAGTTTGTTTGCCTAAAACACTCAGAATCGTTATAAATCAAATAAGTTGCTAGTTTTATCATCTAAATCATTATGTGTGTTTAGAATGATGTTTTGTTTATTGGGTTAGGTTTAGAATAGATGGATAATGCCTCGTTCGTGTTTTAATTGCTTCCCTTGTCATTATATTGTGTTCTTGATGATTTTCATGGTTAAGGTTGACTTTTGCTAGTCAAAAAATCATTGATTGTTATTGTTTGTTGTTTCTGAATGTTGCTAAGTGTTCAATAATGTAGTCTAAGCGTTATTCATTTACCTTCTTGAACCTCTTTGCTGGTTGGTGTAATTTTAGGCCCTAGTGAGTTGTTTGTTTGCTATGTAGAGTGGGTGATAATTTCTAAGTAGAGAGTGAATTATTCTGGTAGCGAATTAATGTTGTTTCTCATTAGCGAGTTATAATGCGTTTTAGCGTGTAAAGAATATTATATTATCATGAACAAGAAACTCGCTAACCCTGTAGCAGTTGATAATGAATTTATTATTTTTATATTGAAATATTCAACTCCGCTATTCAAATTTTTCTAAATTTAAGATAGCGAGTTAAGTATTTTTAATAAGAAATTTATAAGAGTTGTCATTAGCGAGTTATCATTAGCGAGTTGTATTTCATCTCTTATTTAACTGTGTGCAGGCAACTCGCTACCTCTTAGCGAGTTAAAGAAGAATTTTATTCTATTATAATATTTAACCCACTATTTCAAATTTTCTATTTTGGTAGCGAGTTAAGTAATTATAATTCCATATTCTAGCGTGTTGTCTGCAGCGAGTTATGTACCCATAATAGGATTATCTAGCGAGTTGTATGTATGTCCTGCTAACATCATATATCTGCATGTATGTCCTGCTATTGGATCTACTTGTGCAGATACTATGACTGACATGACATTCCTGCGAATGATGCTCCTGCTGAACAAGCTCCTGCTATCGCACCACCAACCAGAACAGATGATCAAGTTTTGCCGTTAAACAAATAGGTGCCCATCGGCAAGAGTAACTACGTACTCGATATACAGAAGTCTTAGAGGAATCCTATCTTCCCGATTGCTGTGGCTTTACTGAAAACACCAATTTCTTCAGGGCCTTTACGGCATCTTCTACGATTCCTACTATCTACATTCAGCAGTTTTGGGACACTATGTGTTTTAACTCATCTACTGGGTTATACATCAAATCAGTTGGATAGGAAAGGGTTTCAATCTTCACAAAAAGATGTACTCAAGATGCAACTGATAATCATCCAACCAAATATAACAACCCTTTTGTGGCTCCACTTCGATTGATACAGTCATCGAATAAGTCAACACTGCTGGGTTTACCCTGTACGCTAAGGAAGCATTCTTAACTGGCCAGCCCCCGCCCGGCCCCCCCCCCCTATCCCTAACACCCACGCTCCCAGCCCCCCCCCGCCCCCCCTGCTATGTCTGTCAACGCTCTTTATCAACCATGGAGAGTTGTCCTGTCCATGATCAACATGTGGCCCTTACAGTAAAATGTTGATAATACAGGCCAAGACATCCTGTGTTTTCAGATCCTATGGGTATCATTCATCACTCCAACATTGACTATGCTGAAAGGATTTAGGAAGAGTTTGTTCAATCTAAACAAACCTTTCTCACTGACAGGAAGAATCTAGCTACAGCTTCACGTGGAAAGAAGAAAATTGCTCATCTGTTTATCCCAAGCGTTAGGTTCACCAAACTAATCATCCATAACCTGAAAACCAAGCACAACATACATCCAAGAACTGGTTCACCTCTTCACTACTCACATGATGAAAATGTTCTGAACACCCTCAGGTTTGTTAGAAAGAATGGTAGGGAAATATTTGGTATGCCGATACCTGATGCTCTTCTCACTGATGATATTAAAGGAGCACCCTACTACGATGAATACCTGGAGCATGTTGCCAAGTATCAACAACATCTGGATGCAGAACATGGCATGGAAGATGAAGGAGGAGCAACTGAGTTCCTAAACTACCAAGGTTACTAAACCCAAGGCAGCGAAGGTCACAAAACCCGTTGGTGATAAGGCTCCCAAGCCCACTTCATCTCAACCACCCAAAACAACACCGGCGCAAACTGAACCCTCTAAGAAAGACCAAAGTAAAAACCATAAACCAGTCAAGAAGACATAAATGCACCATCCCCCCCAAACGGCTAAGTGGTAAGGTGACTAAAAACGCATGCCAAAGTAGCTCTTTACATTTGGTTTTGGACTGTAGTTTGTTGATTAGAAGTTTTCCAAAAAAAAACCTGCCCATGATGATGAAGAGGCAGACCTTCAACGGGCTCTAGAGCTAAGCCTAAAGGATCAAGGGGAACGAACTCAGGGAGTGGCTCGTCTAGTGGTAATTAGGGAAACTGACTCTAGGAGAATTCAACCGCCACCAGATGTACAAGGAAAGGGAAAAGAGAAAGTCATTGATGAACAAGCTTCTCACGATCTACTCACCCTTCACACTCTAAAGCAGAAGAGCCCTAGAGATCAATTTATCTTTCAGAGGCGCACTCCTATGCCCACTAAATCCTCTGGACATGCTGAATCTCCTTCCTTAAATGCGGAACTAGCTCTGAGTGACACTAAAATAGAATCTGATGAGGAAGCGCCTGAGATCCATGTTGGAGATCATGATGAAGGCCAGGCTGGACCAAACCCTGGTAAACAAGATGAAGGCCAGGCTGGACCAAACCCTGTTAAACAAGATTAAGGCCGTGCTGGATCAAACCCTAGGGATGCTGCAGAGTCTCAACCTCAATCAAGTCATGTGGTTCATGCTGGACCAAACCTTGAACACATGGACTTAGAGGCCACTGATGCTTCAACTCAACAAAACCCTGAGCAAATGGATGAAGAGTCTACCACAACTGCTTATCCAAATGTTCAGCGAGAACTTAAACTCCCAACTGAATGTCAAGTGATTATCGAAGAACCTACAAGCTCTACTAGGACCCTGTCTTCTCGACAAAATCTTGACAAGGAACTCAGCTTCACCAATCAGTTCTTCATAGAGAAGCCACAGGAAGAAGAACTTGAGAAAACCAATACTGAATCAGAGGTCCAGTCAATGGTCACGGTTCCCATTCTTCAAGACACCTCATCAGTTCCTTCAATGACCTCTCCGGTTATTGATCTCACTGTGTCACACCCAATCTCCATAACGATTCATACACCACTTCCAACATCAACAGCAACAGTCACAACAACCACAACAACAACATTCCACCACCACCACCTCAACCATAATAAGTGAGCCACAGATCTGATCCTTGTACGTCGCATAGGGAGCTTGAACAACCATATGGGCGAATTGGGTTCAAAGCAACTTAGCACTGGAGGAAAGGTTGGACAAACATGGATCCCGACTATACAAATTGGAAAATCTACTATTCCCTTAGGTAAAAAAAAAAGTTGAGGAAAAAAGGCAGTTTGATGAGATTGTTACCGATGCTATTGATTGGGCAATGCAAGCTCCACTTCGAGCTCGATTTAGTGATTTTCCTACCATGGATATAAAGGAAATTCTCCAATAAAGAATGTTTGAAGATAAATCCTATAAGGCTCATGAAGATCACAAGAATTGTTGACGCGCTTCAAAAGTATTGGACCGGTGATTACTCATATCAACTCCTACAAATCCGGACGAAGCTCGTAAGAAGAAAAAGAAAGAGACGCGAGTCACCAAGAACTCCTCCTGGGTCTCCACATTTATAGCCACCTCCTCTACCTCCTCCAGCAGGCGCATCTGGTGCACCAAGTACTTCAGGAGCATCAGGATCTTCTTAGTTTCCTCTGCCTCCTCCTCCTCCATCTACCGGTACATCAGGATCTACTCAGCAACAAGGAAATAGGGCTCCAAGCTTGTCCAAGACTGCAGCCTCCACTCATCAATCTTATGGCTTGGACAACACAAACCCTAAATAGGAGTTAACGTTTTATGGCTATTCAAGAACATCTCCTTCAATGAATCTAATGCATGATGATGCCATTCCTCAAAGAACATGTACATTTATCCTGATGGAAAGACTACAGGAAATGCTCACACATACCAAAAGATAATGTGAGAAAAAGACTGGTGGAAAAAACCCCAAAAACTTCCTGAAGAAGAAAGACCAGCTACTCCTAAACCTGCTTGGACCATTCCATCTTCCAATGTGTCAAATGTTAAGAACAACTGGGCTTCTGCATTGGTGTCCACCCATGAAACCCCTAATGAGAACTCATTGCTTGCAAAAACTGGAGACATGACGACTTTCATAAACTGGTACTGCCGTAAAGTAAACAAGAGTGTGCTTACACAAGTAGATTTCGAAGGGTAGGCTTATGAAGTTGTTAAATCCTTCTACCTAGATATCTTTCAACTTTAGTTCCAGATGGAGGAGTGTCACAAGATGCTTACATATCAGGTTGACTGGACGAATCTAGAAGGAGATCAAGTCTGTCAATGTCAACCGACCACTGCCTCTCGGTGGTCCTCCAAGTCATGTTACTATTCAAACACAATTCTTCTTCAATAAAGACTTGGAGTATTTGAGATATGGCAGCAAGGGCAGTAGTCCCTCACTATCGATTTCCAAGATGAAGGCTGCTAGTTATCCTGACTTTGGTCTTGAATTGCTAGTGCCAGAGCAAATGTGGATTGATGATGTGTGTACCTATGACATAAGTGCAAAATATGGCATCTCTCACTGGTGGTTAATCGACAGAAGTTCTATATTGACAGACATGATTCTCCGTCGCGTCATAAAGAAGTCAGAACACACATGCGGGTTCTCAGTGTCGTCAAAATCAAAGCATACTTAAGATACAGGTATGACTACTTGAGTGAAATTGTCCTCCGAAGATCTGACTTCTAAGAACATACGATTGCTTAAAAAGATTTCAAGAACCTGTATCCTAGTGACTTTGAAGACCTAAATCTGCTCCTTTTGTAAGGTCATCTCGATCATCTTCCTGGTTCAGACAAATGGATGATATCTACTGCTGTCAGGCTATGGACCCGAAACTTAGTGATTCGACAGCGGGTTGAACACTTTTAACTCGGCATTGAAAGCTACCAGACACAGTTGAATCTCACTAAACTAGGATGGGATGCTACAAGCTACGAGTTCAAGCATGATTATACCATCATTGGGTCTCCTCGAGCAGTAGTATTCCCGATAGACAACAATGACCAAAAGATCATGAGGTTCAATGAGATATACAAGCTCAGTGATGGAACGGTGACATGTATTCTGGAAGCACTAGATTACAGAGTTAAGGAATTCAAGGTCAAGCGGCTTAATCCGGGTATGAATACGCAATTCTAGACTCAAAAGGGCGTGACAAGGAGTAAAGAGTTCATAGCGGCTATTGAAAGGCGACCGAAGACAAGATGAATTTACCAGAACCTGGAATGCTTTGTTGGTGGACGTGTTCGTGATATTGACTACAGACTTCTTCAGAGAACACAATGATATCGTCATTTCAGTTAAAAGGTCAATATCATGTGTATTATATTATAGACTTTGTACATTATATAGTAGTGTGGTAATCAGTGTTATGTGTCAGTTTATGAACTTTTCATGAGTTTCTTGTTAAACTCCAAATTATTTATAAACTCATCATAACTAACACTAACAGGCTCCCTCACGAATTGAGGGGGAGTATATATATATATAGGTTCCAATATCGGCTTGTATTTAATCAGACCATATTTTCTCCTAAATTTTTCTAACATATTTAAATCAATTGAGATCCTAAATCTCAAAGGGTTTAAAATTTTTGATCAGGGGAGAGAATGTGATTTAAATACTAAAACTGATAATAATGTGATCTATTAAGACTCAAGTAAGTACTCCTCCCTCCATGTGCCAAATAATTTCCAATATCGACGCACTTGTTGAGGGGGAGCGTTTCTAAATAATCAAAACAATCAAGGTATAATGGCTTTGATATCTATATCACTAAACCTTCAAAAACCAAACTTTTGATCTAAACTAACCAAGGAAACGCACATACAATCTAGCTAATCATCCCATGGGCTTTGATACCAATTGTAGTATATTGGATATTATAACACAAGCATGGATGATTGGGTTGGCTAATTATCTAGAGAGAGAAAGTGAGGTTTCTAGTGAGAGAAAATGCAATAGCATGAAATGTGATAAAAAGAACAACCAACCCCTTCCCATGGCTGGAAAGGGGTTTATATACAAGTGTTTATGAGCTTTATGGGCTTGGGTATGGGCTTACACTTGGGTAAAAGACCCGGCCCAATACCGAAAGTCATACGCTTACTTTCTAACTACGAGCTATGCTATACTAAACAATACACGGGGGTGACCGAGTCTTTTTCATAATCCTAACATTTTCAATCTTTTTCATTCACAAACAAAACCATACAAAAAAATCAGTCCTGTAAAACACAAAAAAAATCAATCCTGTAAACAACATTCGAATCGAATAGTGATATCTGCAACTATTAGATCATCTAAACAATAATCGCATCGAATTATACTGATTCAATTTCATCAGTTTCAAAAAAACCCCAATTATTATAAACCCTAATCAAATTAAAAAAATCAACCGCATCTACCTTGACAGGAAATCAATTGATGTTAGCATCAAAATCATCCATTTATAAGGTTAGTGTTTCATTTTATTTATGTGTTCAAATTAATTCGGTTTGTCACGATATTGATACGTTTATGTGTTAATGTTTTGTTATAGATGAATGTTATGATTAATTAATATTTTGTTCCTATAGTTCTATTATTTAACAATTGATGTCGGCGATAATGTTATCATCAACAATCCGATGAACACAAACCATAAATAAAAACGATATGTGATGAATCAAATATTAGAAATTCGTCAAATATTTGATGAATTGGGAACATGCAAGATGTTTGTTTTAATCTATGTCTTGGGTGGATTCTTGAATGAACAATTGTTTTTATGGTACAAATTATATAAAGTTCTAATTTTGTACATGATTAGATTAGTGTTTTTGTTTTATGAATTAAACTTAGGTTATCATCTTTTTTATTTTAATAGATTTATGAATATAGGATGGTTGTATGCTATGTCTAATCAATTATCTTTTGGTTGGTAATAGGTGTTTGATGAAGGTGTCCACCCAAGTGTTTGATGAAATATCTAAGAGAAGAATATAAAAGGTTTGTTAAACTTTGATTTCATGTCTAAGTTGTCTAAATGTCTAAGATTCTATGGGTTGAGTTTTATGGATGGTTTAGAATTTTAGATGTGACGAAACGCAATGACAACGGAATAAGAGGGTGTTTCGATTGTGCGACAACACTTTGGCGTTACGAGGAAGGTGCAAGACGAGGTTGTGGTGAGTTAAAACGATTATTTAAAAAGGAGGTTGTGTCGTTTAATGGTACATTGTATTGCATAGGTTAATTTCATAAGGAAGTTCCTGATGAAATGGTTAATTCATAGGAGGGTCAATATGAAATGCTTTGTATTAATATTTGCCTATTTAGTGATCCATAACCTCAAGTTAATTCACAGGAGGGTCAATATGAAATGGTTTGTATTAATATTTGCCTATTGTTAACTGATACAACAATATGTGTATAGTTGTATGAGTTAACAAATGTTATATTATTCTTACTTTATATTATGAAGACTAATTGTTCAAATTTAGTCTTATTAAGGGGAACTTATCATTTTGATTTTCAGTTGTATCTTTCTAATGACTAATTACATTTCTTGTGTAGGAACCAAGTCCCAAGAATCTAGAGCATGTCTTGAGGAAAGATATGCAGAAGGTAATTCCTGCCTAATGAGAAAAAATGAGGTAGGTTGTTTATCTTACTTTTTTAGTAAACTAAATGACTATGTTTTGAAGCAAGTTCAAAAATATAATCATGAACGGACGGATGTTGCTGTATTTTTTAGATAACAGTTACCTGGACCAGTGGATATGGAATCAATGAAGCTTGGCTATATTTCGAATTGGGTCGAAGAGATGGAGAGCAAAAGCAATCTTCGATTGTAACATTGAACTTTTATGTTACCCTTAATATTTAGTAAAGATAATAAAGCCCGTAAAACTTAACCCGAAGGTACGTGAATAAAGACTTAAATTTTAGTTCTGATGGGTTATGTTGTTTTACGTGCTTATATTCAAGACACTTATAATAGCTATTAATGTGGGCAGGAGCTAAAGGTGATTATATATCATTGAGATTAGCAATTTACTAAAAACTGGCATGTTCGTGTTGTTATCGGTTTGCAATGTAAAGCAACGACATTATTACACAAGCAACAAACCTAGCTGTCCAGTGAAAATGATCCAGTAAATCCAGAGACTGAGATACCACAATCTTTCATTCCATTGTCCCCCAAGACTACAGGCAATCAGGTACATTACAACGACACTCATTTCCTTTCATGCAAGAAGCCCGTAATAATTTCTCACTAGACACTACCACACAATTTAATTAATGTATTGTTTGAACAACTTTAAAATGCTTTCTTTGCGTCTTATGAAAAGAAAATTGTAACATGTTTGGGCTGAATGGATTAACCAATCAGATGTGTTATATAAATCATGTCTGTTAATTTGACCTATGGTATGTCATTAGTTGAATCTAACTAAGAAATATCATAATTTAATGGGGTAGTGGGTTATTGACCTATGGTATGTCATCAGTTGAATCTAACTAGGAAATATGATTATTTACCCGCATACTTCTTGGATGACAAAGCTTGGTGTTTCTACAACACATTGCAATTGGATTTGGCTTCAAACGTAAAAATTGTTCCTCTTTTTTCATCTAATGTAGTGACTTTAAGACGTACTGAATATACCAGTGTCTAATTTTCTTAAATTATGTTCCATAACTAATAATCGAACTTGGTTTATAATTGATTAATCTAGGAGGTTTTAGACTAATAAATATATACCTTAAGTGGATTTTGACCCATTTATAGTATTTTTTACCTTTTTTGTTGATTGTAAATTACAATATGACCTGAATATGTATTGCCACCTCTGCTCCAACCACTACAATAGCCTTTAAGTCTGCATAATGCACACATGAAAGTCAATACCCGATTCTAATGAAGTATCAAGATATATTCCAGGTGTAGTTATAAACAATGTTGATACAACCATTGAACAATTATCTTCTTCAAACATGTTTTTATTTCCAAACGTAAGAATGCCAACCAATTGCGAGAATCTTATCTTATGTAGGCCTTTTATGCCGGTCTCATGATGATAGTGGTATGTGTTTAAATACACATACCTTTTACCTAATAAAACAAGCTAAAAAGACCAACAATGACCAATAAATACAGAAAAATGCATTGTATTCGTTTGTATTGTGAATTGTGTCTTGCAGGTAACGGATATTGCACAAAAGGACAAAAAACAAAGCAAAACAGATAAAATCGGGCACGGGAATGGAAAGAGTACAAGAAATCAAAGCCGAAGGCGAATTTATCTTGAGTCTTAACCAAATCTAATCCCATTAATCCTTTAACCTAAAAGAAACCCTAAAATAATTGCACTGTTACTCCCTGGATACTTACACCGTTAGTCCTTATTGTATTACACCGTTAGTCTTAAAACTAACAACCCCCTTATAACCTTAACTTCCGTTAACTCTTTTTCTTATAAAACCATTACCCGGCCCAACAACTAGAAAATAAAGCCCAAATCTCTTTACCAGTACCCTGGTCAAACTTGTAAAGTGAGGGTCAACGCCCCCAAATCAAATCACTATGCATCTTTTACAACATTTCCTCCCACTTTCACTAAACAGAGTAACACAGGGTAAAATCCTTTTCACCTCACACACTCGCCTCTCAAACTGTTCTAGAAGGACTGACAAGCCTGACACGTCTGCCACTTATGCCACGCTGGCGATCCAGAGTTATACTATTGGTAGATTTGACGTGGAGGGCAAATCAAGGGCTCAAATTGACTGATCAAGAGTTGGTTATGATTGGATGGTCATGATTGAAAATGGGGGAGCGTCTCAAGGTCTAGAAGACTCCTCTCTTCCCTATAAATAGAAGAGGAGATCACACAGTTTGGGGATATCTAGGAGTAGGGTAATTTAGATTAGTGTAGAACAGCTTATTTTAATTTTATTATCTTTCAATTAATTGTATTTCCTTTTTATAAGCATTGTAACTCAGTTTGTTTAAATTTAAAGTTTCATTTAAATTCGTGTTATTTACCTTACAATTTACTTTTATGCTTTAAAATGATTAAATAAGCTGTTAATAAGCTCATATTAGGCTCAAATACTTATATAAAGTTCAAATAAGCTTGTATAAGCTGTTTGATCATCTGGTTTAGTGAATTATACCTTGACTTATATGGAAATGGGGTGTTTAGATTGCTTAATTATAAGCTGGGCAGGATATTAGAGCTTATTAGGTTATAATAATCCCTGTTTGGTGCAAGGGATCAAGGTACACTTTGTTTTCTCTTTAAATCTTTTCTAAGTGCTTATTTGCTAAAACTGCTTATTGCTTTGCTTAATTGTTACTTAATTAAGCTTACTCCTGTCATGTTTATGCTTATTTGTTCTACAATTACCTTATGCTTTATCTGTTTTTGAATATCTCAGCTTAATTCAGTTTAAAATCGTAATTCTAAAAGTTAAAAGGGTGTTTGGTTCTAGCAGTACTAACCTTAGTTAGTACTGCTTAGTCTATTTTGCCACTTGAATCAGTTTTAACAAGCTCAAATTTAGTGGTTAAGTTAGTTTAATTCAGTTGTTAAAGTTTAAAATTCAAGTTTGAGGTCTTATGTATGTATGGCTGAAATATGTGGTCATTTAGTTTTATAAACTAGCTTATTTGATTAGATCTAGTTTAGGTGCTTATTAGAGCAATTGTCAATCTTGTTTTGGTCATTGATGCAATAGTATATTGCTTGTCTAAATATTGCACGAGTCAAAATCGTTTTAGTCCAAATCTGTCTAGTTTTAAAGTCCATTTTCAAAGTATTTTTTCCAATTTTCAATAGCAAAACTAGGTTGGATTAAAGTTGTTTTGAGGTCTGATTTTGAATGCATAAGCTCCTTGTATAACAAGCTTTATCTGTTTTCAACTTTTGAGTTTTTATCTTAGCTTTTTCTTGCTTAAATTTAAGGCTTAAAAGGCCATTTTGTCTTTTCATAAAAATTGAAAAAAAAATCCAAAAAAGAGTAGTTGTTAAACTGTCAGTTTTTAAATCTATTTTTCTAGCTTATTTTTAAGCCATTTTTCCTAAAATTTGTTTTTATGAGTTCTTTGAAGGTCAAACTTAATCTATTTTTGGTCTATATTTTTTTTCAAGTGCTTAATTGGTCTAGAAATTAGCTTAAAGTTGGTCATTCTTCATCTTAAACTGTCAGTTTAAGCTAGATTTGATTTTAGCTTTTAAAAGCTTTTAAGCTCATCTTGTTGGTTAATTCCTTGTCATAAGTTCTTTTTAGGTCTAGGTAGCTATAGGAATTCAGCTTATTTGCTTATCATTTGCTTTTTATGTCTTAAAATTTCCATCAGTTAGCTTAATAGTTTAAAAGTTTGATATTAGCTATTCTGTCCTTTAATTCAGCTTTTTCTAGCTTATTTTCAAGTTTTAGAGAAAGTTCTTTTTTTAAGTTTGCTTATTTTTGCTGTTCTTTAAAAGTTTCAAAACAAAAAGAAAATAAAAAAAATGATTTATCAAAAAGGGTGGCCAAAGGTTTTGAACCTGTAACCTCCCCCTTAACCCCCAAACACTTTACATTCACTCTCTATACTATCTGTGCCCTTGGGTCTTTTCTGAAAGACTCTTGGGTGCAATTGGTTTTAAGGTTTTTTTCTAGTTTTGCCTTTTAGCTTATAATAGCTTAATCAGAGCTTATCTGTTTTAGCTTATTCCCAGTCTGTATTCTTTTTAGCTTCTAAACTGTTTAAAGTATTTTCTATAAAATTTTCATATTTTTATAAGTTAGTTTACTATTTTTTATGCATTTTCTAGATTAAAATAGTTTTTAATTCATGATAAATAAATAAAAAATCAAAAAATATAATTCCTTTTTTGAAAATTATTTTAAGTCATTTAGGATTTATAAAAATTAAATTTGCATTTTTAGGGCTTAAATTTGATTTTCTTGCTAAATTGTCGCGTTTTTAAATTCCCATTAACGTTTTCGTGCTTTATTTTCAAATTGCTTTAATTGTTTACTTGTTTTTACTTGCTTTTACGTGTTTTTACGTTTTCATTATTAGAGATAGAATCCAATTCAAATATTTGAAATCATTCAAACACGCGATCACAAACTTAACCTTAATTTTCAATTCACACCTCGTCGGGATACGACTCGGGAAGGTTTTGAATATTACTTTGGATAAAAGTAATCTTCTATAAAACCTTTTGGAATACTTATTACTATACTATTATTGATAAATCCTTATACTATATTTTACGTATATGTATTCGGACGAATCAATAGTATCAATTTTTCTTAAAATTCTAATATGTACATATAACATGTGATTTGAAAACGTGCAGATGATCGTCATGCCGTTTATACAATTGTAAGGTACGCCCACATTGGCTTTAAGTACTTGAGTTTGAAATAGTTCAAGAACAATGCATTCGGTGTTATCTTTATGATTAATCTATTTTTAACAATAATAAACAGGTATCGGGGTGTTTGGGATTTCTTACGTCTAAGCGCCTACAAAACGAAGCTACAGATGATACAATAGTAAAGAATGATGCAGAAACTTACTGGAAAGAGTATCTGGCGAGTCGGATGAAAATCTTCAGAATGGAAGAGATAGTTGACGATAATACAAAATGTCATAATGTAGTTATGGATGATAATGTTTTGAGTACAAAAGATGATGAAACAGAATTAGCGAGGGAGGTTGTACAACATTTAGAGACGGAAGGTAATGGTGATCTAATAGTGGAGGATGTTCCTGACTCGCTCATCAAAGACATGGAATATGTTGATTTGGATGCAAAAAATATGAATGATAATGTTAATAATTGAGGAGATTAATAATGCTCAATTGCAACTTGATGAGAAGACAAGGTGCAGAGATGCAACCTGTAATGAAATCCAAATGAAAAGGTAAGATACCCGTTAAATACTGATTTTATGTTTTATTATAAAGCTAACTCTTATGTTTAATAATTTGATTTACTATTGCATTGTTGAACAAAAAAGTATGAGAGCCCAGAATGAGTCATACGATGCTGCAAATTTGGAGGTAAAGGTTGCAAAAGGTTTAGTCTAATCAAAGGGTCAGGAAATATACTATTTTCAACGTCTTATCAAAAATACAAATATGTATGATTCAATTCCTTTTACCATCCTCAATACGAAATCTATTCATTTTTCTGTCACATGTATCCATATATTGTTCAACAAAGTTGACGTCTGATCTTGAAACAGATATGTAAATTGGCACATATGATAAACCATGAAACGTTGCTCTTAAAGGATGAAATTCAGGTTCTTCGCGAAATAAATGTTGTATTCCAGGATGAAACTCAGCATGCATTATTACCATAAACACAATATACATGACCATGTGAAGGTACATTTATTGTCACTTATTTAATTTTTTTCCTTTACACATCTAATCTATTTAATGTGACTTTGGCCAATACGTCACATGATAACGAGTGTGCAAGAACACAAGTTTCTGCCAATACGTCATTCGTCTCATATCACTTGAAGCATCAATGGCTCTTCAAGTTTGACGGGGTGTTTGGTTTAATGTACATATATTAGATAATGAACTTTTCATAATGGCTTATAGCTAATCACTTAAGATAAGTTATAAGCTCAAGCTCATATGCACATAATCCATAAAAAAAACCATTATGGGTGTGCAAACTCGGTCCATGTCGTTAAAATTACCTGAAACCACTATGGATACTACTAGGTTCTATATGTACAGTGCTTTTCTCAGTACCAAGTTCATGGCATGAAAGATAAACCAAGGTTATTGAATGGTCTGAAACAAAAAAGAAGTTATCTATATACCAACATACTACATTTACCAAGTATTGTATTTGGGTAGAGGAACATGACCATATAGCTTCCAAGTTTAAGATAACCTATTTGTTTGAACATCTTTTTCTTACAGGTACAAAAACTAATTGAGGCCGAGTATACCACTTCAAAACAAATATATAAAAGACATCAAAATTGTTGCGCCATTGTATCAAGGTACAAACGTTCTTTTGTCTAAAAACCCATTAATGAAATTTTATGTCCAAATCAGTCCCTAAATGCAGTTTTTGTTTAATCATGTGTATATTTTTTTGTCTTAAACAGGAAAGAGCTTTATAAGTATAAATACTAACCTCCAAACCACATAGACAAAAGGTATGCAAATGTTTTTCATTGTGTAAAGGTATAACATGTGCTTAACTACTTATACTTGAAAATTTTATGGCCATATTAAGCTTTCTGCCATGCACTTCATATAAATTTGTAAAGATTCTTTTTGGAGATAATTAGATTTAGTATACGTGTGTTGTACCAGCTTATCACAGTTTTTGTTAGAGGTTAATAAGCTTTCACACTAAGTCATGTAAGTTTATATATTTTTTTATCAAAGTTTTACTCTTTGTAAAGTTGAGTTTTGAGTTACTAATTTACTATTCTTGCACATGTCACAGCCTCTTAAATTCAATATTATCGCATATTGGGTTGAAAAAAGTGTTGTGGAAGAACTAATTAAAGCCGCATGTTTTGTGAATTTCAAACATATGATCTCGGCTTCTATATTTGCGAGTCTATTGGTCTTTGACTCCTCTGTTTTCAAGTCATTCTTTATGTAATGTGGTTCATTGGAGGTTTGTTATGCGTCGATTTTAGTTTGCAAGTTTGGATGTTTGGAAACTTACACACTAGTTATCAATAAACAATTTTCATATATTTTGTAAATGTAACTTAATAAACATAATAACATTATTATTTGTTCGAGATGGTTAACAATTGTGTTGGCTAAATTATGTTTGTCACGATGTAATTTTTTGGCTTTTAACCCACAAGTTTAACACTATTTATTTTTAACTCAAAACTTTAATAGTTGTGGTTTAAGTAATTTGTTTGTCTTCTTTTAATACAAACAAAATACAAAACTAAAAAACGAATTTTGTTTAAAACATTTACTTTATACATTTTATTTTGTTTTATCACAAATTCAAAGATATATGTTATCACAATTTTTATTTATAATAAAGCTTTGTTTACAATACGCATTTCTACATTCACAATATGAAGATTATAAACATACAAACAAGGGGCCAATCGTTTTAATTTAGCTATATATCACAAGAATTCAACTTTTTTCGTCAAAAACCCAAAGATGAAATTTACACATTACATTATGGTTCTCAATTATCTATCTTAAAATAATAATTTAAAGTTAGCCGCCCAACGAGCATATAACTCCTCTTTTAATAAAAATATATAAAATAAACCAAAAAAAAACAGTAACAAAAAAATTGAAGCCAAAAATAATAATACTAAGGGGCGTTTGTTTGGGGGGCTTGGATTGGCTTCACGAAGTTCAATATAACATTTGTTTGGTTAGGATACGCAGCTTTTGAAAATGGTTTTAAGTCAGAGAACTTAGGCATATGCTAAAGAGAACAAAAAGATGGGTTTACATAATTTGTGGACCCAATTTTTCACACGGTCTCTACCTCTCTCATAATAAACATCCGTTAACATTTTAAAATAATACTTTATATTATTTAATTTTAATACAAAAGTACATTTTTTATTATAAAAAAATCATTTATATATTTAATTATTATTTTCTCTCTCATACGTCAAATTCATTCCAAATCTTAAACCAAATTCAAATTCAAATTCTAATCATAAACCTATTTACAAACTAAACGGGCCCTAAAGTTGGTGACATGTGGCGACAAAAAAACTCTAGACTGGATTCATTTCATTAGCCTTGTGTTTTGGGCCCGTCTGTTGGGCTTTTAAGTTTTTTTTTCACTTACGATTGCCCCCTAAATAAAAGGGTCTAACATATCACTCCTGAAATATAAAAAAATTACAAAATAGTAAAAGTGGCTTCTTGACCCATACATACAAAGACCTATAGCATGGGCCTATCTTATGTAACTCCTCTTTTAATAAAAAAATAAATAATAAACTCCTTAAAAAACAGTAACAAAAAAAAATTTGAAGCCAAATTTTTTTTAATAAACTCTTTATAAAAACAGTAAAAAAAAAAATTAAAATCCCCCACCGCAATACGCGAGTTTAATTCCAACTCGTTATACTACAATATTCAAAAAGCTTACCCTACGGAAACGTTTCCATGTTATGACTGTGCAAATATATTCAAATCGTGTGGCAAACATGAAAACCAAATTACACGGTGTATACATTGATTGGCCCGATTCTGTGAATAGATAGATAGAAGAAAAAAAACTTATTCATATAGAGGTCATGGACTCGTGGAGTCGTGGTAACTGTTTTTCAGTTGATCATCAGATGTAACTTTTATTATGTAAGAAACAAGCAAAAGTACTCGTGCGTTGCTGCGGGGCGGGTGTGTTTCCGTTGGTGAGAGGTGAGTTTTTTTTAATTGGTGTCGACAGTTAATTTTTTTTAGATTTTTTTTTGCTTTTTTTTTATTTTTTATTTTCTAGTTATTCTGTATCAAGCAAAATATCTCGCGTGTTGTGGAGGGTCATAATTCTTTTCAATTGATTTTTAACGAATATTGAGTGGGAATGTGCCCGTGTGTTCAAACTGCCTGCCTTGTATTCGGCGTTTTTGTTATATTGTCTAATTGTATGTTCCACATTATTATACTCGCGCCATGAACGTTGACTAAGTAAAAAAGGGAGAAAAAACCTAAATGGACCGGTCCAAGGCAGGGCATAATTTTTTTCGAATTGATTTTGAACGAATATTGAGTATGAATGTGCCCGTGCGTTGCAACGGAGTTGACTTGTATTCGGCGTGTTTTTTTTATATTGTCTACTTGTATGTTCCGCATTATTATACTCATGCTATAAATCTTGAGTAAGTAAAAAAGGGAAAAAAAACAAATGGGCCGGCCCAAAAATATTGAGTAAGAATGTCCCCGTGCGTTGCAACGGGGCTCGCTTGTATTCGGCGCGTTTTTTTTATATTGCTTACTTGTAAGTTCCGCATTATTGTACTCGTGCTATAAATCTTGAGCAAGTGAAAAAGGAAGAAAAAAAACAAATGGGCGGAAAAAAAATGGGAAAAATTGGAACCCATAAGAAACACAATAGCCCAAGTACTGTTCATTGGTGTAGAGTGGAATTGACATCTCTAATGAGTATATTTGTAATGGATCAAGATCCTCTCAAGTTATGGTCAAACATGATTCATCATGTTAGTCTTATTGTGAGAGTTAATGAATGGGTGGGCCCATGTTTTTTACTAAAAGAAAATGTTTTATGTACTTATCTTATTTGTGATTGGTGAACATGATCTATCATGTTTGACTATAACTTGATAGGATCTTGATCCATTTGTAATATATTTGAGGTATATGTGTCGTACCACTAAAAGAGTTGAGACCATTTAAATCAGAAAAGTGATATTTCCTCCTACTTGATATGCCTACAAATCCTTCTACTCACAGGATTCTGACACGTGTCAGAACTGACGGTTTGGATGCGGAGAGATAATGAGTGGAGAAAAAAATATAAAATATTATTATGTGTAGGAGGATATGTAGGAATATATTGTATGAGGATATAGCAACACTCTTTAAATCACTCGTGATTAAAATTTGTAAAACTTCACTCATATATCACTACTACCTAAAAGACTCATGAACTACAATAAAATGGTTGACTTTTCACACTTATTATGACATGTTTTCACACTTTAAAGTGTGTGAATTTGAAAAGTTCATCCTAAGATTGATGTGAACCAGTTGGGTGTAACAAATAATTTCACACTTTTAAGTATGAAGATTTATAAAAAACTTCACAATTTAAAGTGTGAAGATTTTGAGACAATTCTTCACACTTTCAATTGTGATGGTTATGATTTACTATAAAAAAATTTATTCACACTTTTAAGTGTGAACTTTTAATTCTTCACACTTTTAAGTGTGAGAATTTTGAAACAATTCTTAATGAGTATTAATATCTTAAAAATAAAGTTTCACGTTTCGTATATTGTGAAGAAAAAAATATGAACAAATGACAAATTTGTTGTAATGATTTCACAAATATTTAAAAAGAAAAGAAAAAACGAAAAGAAAAAAAGAAAATATTGATAATAAGAATGAAAAATCATAAAAGCAAACATTGATGGATATGGTTTTTTTTTAACAGGTTGATGGATATGGTTAGTGTTTATAAAAATGAACAAACGGTTAGTCATATTAAAGTCTAGCGAAAATTTTCGTAGTAACCGGTTGGGTTTCGTGTTATCTTGTAATAACCTTGACAATTTTTTTTTTTCAATATAACATTTTGAATCGCGCTACGCGAATAGCGATTAACATTTGCAAACGTGTCGATATTTTAGTGGCTCGTAAAAATTTTTTTTAAAAAAAAATTAATAAAAATGTGAATCGCGCTTTGTATATAGCGATTTACTTTTTTGATTTTTTTTTTTAAATTTGGTAAATTAAAAATTTTTTTTAAGTGGATCGCGCCCCCTTCATGGCGATTTACAATTTAATTTAATTTTTTTTTTTTAAGTAGATCGCGCCCTACCCTTGGCGATTTATTTATTTATTTATTTATTTTCAATTCCGGTGAGGTATAAATTTAGGGTTAGGGTTTATGGCATGTTTTGTTTATTGAAATTCAAGATCTCGGGCATTTTTGCGTACGTATTTGGATACTGAAATGTTTTATTTAAAATTGTTTATTTTGTTATCTGTGTAGTCTTTGATGAACTCTACTTAATGAATCAAAATTTACTAAAATTAGTTTTAATATGCATAAGATACGATGGTGCAAAGTGTGTCAGTTAGTCATTTAAAAAAAAATTGAAAAAAATTTAAACCTATATTTTTGCAATTATAAAAGTTGTGTAGGTGATAATTGTCATTTTCATTCAACACGCATTAACAACTGTCATTCACTTGTTTTAATTAAGAAAGAGAGGAACAAAAATTGTACATTGAAAAGACATTGTTAATACATATTGAGTTACATGAATATTATTACAAATGATTCTTCAAATGTTGTTGTTGAACTTGTTTTTATTTTTCCGTTTCTGCATTTGATGTAGATAGCTTAGTGACTCATCTTGTTGTTTTTTAAGTTCTTCTGAAATGATACCTCCGAATGATTCTTCCTTTGATCTATTGTTGTGAATCAACATAGAGCTTTGATCTATCTTCGGACATGATACCTTGGTTTCCTCGTATTCAATGTGTTCTTGTTCTGCCCATTCAACCATTTGGTCGGAAGTGTAATCATTTTGTGTTTCATGCCTTATAATGCCTTCATTTTCACTTGAATAGTCAATTATGACATGGTTCATCATTTCTGCCAAGCTAGCATTTGGGAAAATGTATTTATGTATAACAAAATTGACACCAATATGGTCAATGTAGATTTCTAATTTGTACTGCGCTGAACATATATCAAACATGACATGCATATCATAGTTGTTTCTAAGCTTAACGGTTACTGAAAATCCATTGTGTGGTATTTTATAATAAAGAACATTAATGTTTGTACCCAAAATATTTAACAAATATTGTTTCAGATCTGCTAGTTTCATTCTTGGAATGTTGATGTTGAATGTTCCACCGTTGACATACATCGTGTTATTCGTTTCATCGAGCACCAACTGACCACTATTATGAACCACAAAATTGAAAAAAGTTTGCGTATAAGGTGTATGAGGTTTTGTTTTGTTAATAAAACCTAGTTCACCTCATAAGCCATAGTAATTGAACTTTTTATTCTTTCTTTTCTGCATTTGATTTAGATATTTGAGTGATTCTTCTAGTTTTATTTTAGTCTCTTCAGAAATGACACCTGCTAATGATTGTTCGAAAGAACCATCGTTTGGAATCAACACCGTGCTTAAATCTATGGGAGTATGAGCAACAAAAATATGTAGCTTCCCAGCAACTTTTGCAATGTCATACATAACATTAGTATGATAATCATTCTTAATTTGTCTCATACCTGATAATGCGTAGTTTGGTGGCAACATGTAGTAAAGAGTAGTAAATTATCTTGGTATTTTCCATTTTAGATTGCTAACCATATCTTCAAAACCCATTTGTGGAATGTAAATATTCAGTAATGAACCATGTTTGTAGGTTAGGGGGTTAAGTTTAAATTCTCCGTTGTGGTTTACATCGAACTCGAAAGTAATATTTGATGAAGTCGACATCTTTGAAATGTAAGAAATGTTAATTGAAATGAATTTGTTGAAAATATAGAGTTGTATACTGGTGTATATATAATAATTACCAATGGTAAAGTTGAACCCATCATATTGTTTTTTCAATATATCAATTTTTTATTGTTACACACTAGAACAAGGACATTACATGCTACAAACAATTATTAAAAATTGTTTCTTAGTAACTAGTCAAATAACTTTTTTGCACAAGAGGATTTTCCTTGATTCTCCCTTTTGTTTGTCTCATCATGGAACAGGTCTGCAACGACGAGTGGGGATAGCTCCACCCGAGACACGTACACATGTAGGCAGTTATGATGAGTATACATGAGTATCGTGTCCAGCTCTCATCTTCGAATGGTACAAGACCTGAATCAAGACTACAATTAGGTTTCTTTATATAAAGAAACGTTGCGGAGTTTTTATCGTAACCCACATAGTTGGTTAAAATTAATTTAACTTGATTTGCTGAGAAGGTGTCGATATCTACCGGATCTATGGTAGCAATCATCTCATCAACAAATTCTCTATGAGGTGGACTAGTGAATCTTCCATAATGGTGTAGTAGGACCTTAAATGTCATTGTTTGAAAATAAATTGAATTAATGAATTAGTTTAATGTTGTTGTTGAAGTTGAACCACAATGTATGTGATTTATATAATGTTTACTGTTTTTCAATCATGACAATAAATGACGTTTAATGCTAAGTGATGCATCTAGTGTCAGTGACTTGTCAAGTCAAGTATATATTTCTAGTGATTGTGTTGTCCAATATAACATTGGTTTGTCATATATATATGATAAATCGCGTACAATGCTACGTGATCCACTTAGTGTCAGGGACTTGTCAAGTCAATGTTTCTATTATGTGATTTACATGTCCAACTTTGCATTGATTTGTCAAATTCATGCCATAAATTGTCTACAATAATAATTTGTATACTGGTGTCTGTGACATGTCTAGTCATTGGTTTGTCATAAACATGTTTGTAGTTACTGTTCAATTTGTATAAATTGCAGTAGATATTATTGTCATTACCCCTTTAATTGTGTTGTTTACAATATTTATAGATACAATGTTTAATTAGTAATGCAGTGTTTATTGTATGAAATAGTTTAATTGAAATTCAAATATATTACATCATTAAAATCACACATTAAAATTTTACAACAAACCAACAGAAAGCATAATAACATACAATTTTCTAGAACTCAAACGAGTTAAACCAACTATTTGAACCATTCGTGTTTATATCATCTAGATGTTGCGCATCATACTGCTGAGAGTTGTATTGTTCATACATTTGAGATGATTCTGTGTAATGTCCAGTGTATGGTTGAGAGGTGTTTGCGAAATGTTGGTCGTAAGGTTGCGATGGGTATGGTGTTTGACAGTAAGGTTGTGATGGGTATGTGGTGTCAGCGTATTGTTGTGATGTGTAATGGTTAATATTATTGAAAGTGTTGTCATACTGTTGAGTTGGGTTGTTGAAAGATGGTTGGTTGTTTTGTGTAAATTGTTGATCATTGTGTGTACGTATGTTGACAGGCGGTTGAACGACAAAGGGTTGACCGCATTGATCACGTCTGTGTCCCGTTTGTGTGCATCTGGTACAACGTATAATTCTTGGCTCCTCTCCTTGAGATTGTATACGGTTTGTATTTTTAGGACGTCCAGGTTGTGGGTTGTCCATGCGAGGAGGAATAGCTTTTTGAATATTCTCTGGAAATTCCCATTGTTGCATATTTCCAAGGGAATGAATTGACTCAGAATAAGTGGCTTGATATTTTGGTTTTTTAAACCAATCTGCTGCATAATGGACACAATCCGTCAAACCCAAAAACCGTGTTATAGCTATTACGTGACCACACGGAAGCCCTGAAAGTTGCCATTTACGACATCCACAAATGCCTGTTTGTAAGTTGACTTCACGAATGTACTGACCGTCAGAAACTTCGTATTGATATGCGTTAACACCTTTAACAACCCATGTCGCACTTTTCATCTTTTTTTTGCCACTTTGTTTGCTGCCCAATCTGTTATTTCGTACGTCATATTTGCTACAATAGTAGATAAACAAGAATGAATATAGAAGTTGTTATCAACGAAAAAATAGTTGTATATTATGTTTTCAAAGAATAATACCTGCCAGTTGTCGACGTTTATAGTACCATTCTTGCACCATCGCACGGTACGTCTCCGCTAACTTTAACACGGGCTCTTTTCTATATATTACACTACAAGCATTGACAGACTCCACACTATTTGATGTCATATAATTGTAACGCACTAGAGGGCAATGCGCTCGTGACCATCTTTGAGGACCAGCTCTACAAAGCTTTTCATGTGCATCAGGCTGAACAATTTGTAGTGTGTTCATGTTCGTTGCATAGTCTTCTCGTGTATATGCCTTGCATATTTTCCAGAATAAACCTTTTCTTTTTTTGTTTTTCAATCCTAGGTTCATCATAAGATGACGACAACATACAGCATGAAAGGCTAAAGGGAATTCTTTTTCTACTGCCAAAGCTATAGCAGCATGCCTATCAGATATGAATAGCAAATTGGGATTATCACCAATGCATTCTTTGAGTACGGACATCCACCATGACCAACATGGACCTGTTTCCCCTTTGCATATACCAAATGCAATCGGCACAATCTGATTGTTTCCATCCATGGCAACAGCTACCAGATTTGTTCCCTTGTATATACCCTTTAAATGCGCAGCATCGATCATAAGCACGGGGCGTAGATAATTAAGGAACGTACGAATCTGTAATAAAAGATTATAAACATACTTTTATGATGTAATAGAATTATATTATTTAGATTTTGTGAGCAACACTTACCGAAGCACCAATGGCAATGAATAACATCTCGAAAACTCCGTTATCGTCTGTTTTGATACGTGTTACTGTCCCTTGATTTTTTTTTCTAGGTTATAACAATAATACGGGAGCATTTCAAATGCTTCGTATGGAGAACCCCTCACCTGTTGTATACCGTAGTGCTTCCCTTTCATTGCTTGTTGGTAAGAAATATGTATTTTATATTCTAATAGAATATCTTGTTGTATATCTTTCCCTCTTAAATTCCGTGACCTATCTTGTAATTTTGGAGTAAGAAGGTGACCAATGACTTTTTTGTTTGCATTTCGATGGTTAGGATATGTTTGAGTCTTGGAACAAGTGTGAACATCATTAAGATAAAACATATCAATGGACGAATATTCAAAGAAATTCAAAGTAAAATACAATATTATTTCACTCAAATCGTTACGATTTCAACATACAACACATACAATTTTCAAAACTAATCTCATTACCACATCTCTTTTTCTTTTCTATAGTATTCACACTACACATATAAAAAGTTGTACACATATGATTTCTAAAACTCTCAAAAAACTGTTGAGTATCACCTTGCACTACTGGCTTTGTTTGTGAACACAAACAATAGATTAACCAACATGTGATGACTCCACAATCTGACATGTTGGTTTGTTGAGGGACATCTATTTCCAAACCTTCATTGTATGAATACCTGAAATACATGCGGTGTTCTAGTTTCATATTAAAACACGATCTTCCAAATCTGATTAAGCGGGGTGTCCAGAACTAATTAGTCGCGATATCCTTCTTGTTTTCCTACTAGCATGGAGTTCAAACCGTAAAAATGAGATTGGCTAAATGAATAACCCCCCCCCCCCCCCCCCCCCCCCCCCCCCCCCCCCCCCCCCCCCCCCCCCCCCCCCCCCCCCCCCCCCCCCCCCCCCCCCCCCCCCCCCCCCCCCCCTCCCCCCCCCCCCCCCCCCCCCCCCCCCCCCCCCCCCCCCCCCCCCCCCCCCCCCCCCCCCCCCCCCCCCCCCCCCCCCCCCCCCCCCCCCCCCCCCCCCCTGTGCCAATGATTTCCAGCAACCCTGTATTGCAAAACATACAAGATAAAAAAATAATTAAATACAAATCATGCATAGGTTGTATTAAAAGTTTTATAACGGAATAACTAAAACAATATGATACCAATCAACATATTCAGGATGGATACGGACGCGTGGAACCTTCAATGTTCCAATGACGTGAGGATTCATTATGAATGCTACTATGGTTGTTCTCTGGATGTACACTTATGTACTATTATAGGCATGTCCAGTTGGCATTAGGAAGGCCTCCTCCTATTCATTAACTCCATCACGCGTTCATGTGTGATTCAAAATATTGTAAAACAAAAAAATAGATGTTTTTGGCTAAGAGATTTAAAAAAGTTATAATTACAAATTATTAAAATTGTATAAATAAACTCCTCTCCACTCAACAACCGATTAGGGGGCCATATTGACTTCTCTGATGTCAGGCTTACACAATTGAGGGCACAATTCTCGCCAAAAAAACTAAATGGTATATATACCTCTTATCGCACTCCAGTAAATCTGATAGAGGATATTTAGAAAATGCATTATGTTTCATAATTTCGTCTCCGCACTAATCCAAGTTAATAAACAATATTAGTACACATACTTACTTTATTTTATTTGTTCATTTAATATACAGATTAATCATTATTTGCAGGGTCCACGTTCTCATAGATAAGCTTTAAGTGAATTGGTAACCAAAAACTTAACATTTTTCTTCTGCTTCATGTAACCTCCAAAAACACCCCTTGATTTCAAAGCGATAAATAGTTGTGTTCCCTTTATTTGTAGTTTTAGATACACGTGCTTTGGTACATTGTAGTAGAGTTTGTACCGTAATGGAGTTACTCGGTACTTGCTAGGAACTTGTTGCTTCTCTTTCGCATTAGGAATATTTAAAAAAAACATTTATAAAAATGTTATTACTTCATGTATGGGTATTAATATATAATTATATTCGTATATAAAAAAATAGGATTACCTGGTAATATGGGCTTCAAAACATATGTTGCGTCTATTAGTGGTTTGCAAATTTGGCATAACATATGAGATGGCGGCTGACCAAAGAAAATAGGAACAGGATGGGAGGGGCAATAGTGACTGGCGACTGCTTTGGCATCTGTTTTGCAATCAGAATGTATCTAGGTTTGGGACCTGATTGGGGTTTGGAAATTTGTGGAGCACCCTTTTTTCATGTCCATTGAATGAAGAGACATCCTATGACACCCATACTTACAACATAATTATTATTTAATTAGCATACCTTTTATTAAATCTAAAAAAATTATACCTGCATGCTTCGGAATTCACTAAAATGCTAAAACCTAATGTTGTCCTAACAACAATCGGTTATTATATTCTCTTTTCGCAACGGCCGAGATTCATCTCTTCCCTTAACATTTGTTCATTTCTTCCTTAATTCCTTTTCAACATCTTTTTTATTTCTATCAGTTAGCTTTTAGTATCAACAAAAACTGTCGGTAAATTTCTGCGGGACTTTCATGATATTTTGAGGCTTTATATCAAAGGTACTCGTTTAACTGATCAATAAAGCGTCGAAGTATGCCTTACTAGAAAACCACAGTCGATCGAGCCTCATTATGTCTGTGTCAATCTAGCAGAGGTTATTTCCTTTAATAATGACATTCATTATTAATTAAATTACATAAATCAAATTAATAAATATTTACTAAATAAAACTCACTTCGAAAAAGAATAACATCTCTGCCAAAAATTTCCCTTTTTTCTCAGTAGAACTCTAGGGTACGATAGATCGATAAAATACCGGATCGCAGTTACTCGGAAAGACTCCAATATCCAAGTCTAAAAAAACACATTGTTTTTAATTAGTTTAAATATACATATTACGTAAATGCGAATTAAAAAAGTATAAAATATTTTTGACATTACCTGAATGCCAGTATTCCACACAGTGAATACGTTTCGCATATTTTCATTTTTATCTTCTTCGGCATAGAATTGCGCCACCGTCGCGTTTGCATTCTAGTTGGGATTCATGTTTGGAACATATGAACCCCAGGATAATTGTTCCAAGCGCTCTATCATTTGTATTCTTAACAACCACGAGGGACAATACGTCTTTCTCGCATAATAAAACAAGTTGCAGTTGCCTAGAACAAAGGCCAACAGCATCGTGTCGTATAATTCAGCAAATGTTAGGGCATAATCGCATGATTCTAGGTCGATACCGTAATAGGTTGCATTATATGTGACAGAAAACACGCGTCTAAAAGGAAGATTTTTTTGGGTGTCATACTCCTCCAATTTTTACCCCCAAACCTTAACCAGTTTAATAGGAGCATTCCTCTCTACCAAATTGTATACTTAAATCATTAGTTATATAGTAATTCAAAGGGACATTTTCATCATCATCATTTTCATCGTAAATTTGGCAACCTAACATAAAATGTATTAATATACAATTCTCTAAAAAATCAGTTTGATCTAATACCCAACCAAAACAGGATAGCCTAAACAATTCTTCCCGAGAAGTGCCACTAATTAATTCTTTAATTCTTTTAAGCAACTTTAACTTACTTCTACATGTAACAAGAACATGAGGTACCTAAATAAACAAATAAATAAATAACCATATATTACTACATATATATATATATATATATATATATATATATATATATATATATATATATATATATATATATCAAATAATCATATATTCAAATGATACAAAATAAAAATATTATACCTCGTAACCGCTCAAATCCATCTTGTAATAAACAAGTAACCGACGAAATCACCAACCAATCACTATGAAAACCTCAAACAATGAGAAACCTCAAAACAATTTAAAATTCAATTGCACTATCAATGCAAACACCAATTTGTTTCGTTTTAGAAACTAATCTACACCAACGTCAACTTCTATTTTCGTTTGAAGTTATTGAGAGACATGTATCACTTATATCCATTCAAAATTTATGATATGTGTGTTATGTGTGTTACTATTCCCTGCAAATCCTTAAATGCAAAATAAAAAAGTAAATGGTGGGATACCAGCGAATTACCAAGGAAAAGAAAAAAAAAAAAATTGTAAATCACCCTTAAGGGCACGCGATCTACAAAATGAAAATTAGGGTTTTTTTTTTTTGTTATTCTCGCCATTTTGTAAAAAAAAAAAAAAAAAAAAAATGTAAATCGAGGGCTATAAAACGCGATCCACAATTTTTTTTCAATAATTTTTTTTTTTGAAATGTAAATCGAGTGTTTCAAAACGCGATCCACTTTTTTTTTTTTTTTTTAAATTTCTCCAAAATTGGTATGAGTATTGGATATAATGGACACATTTATTTAGACCCGTTAGGATTTGGGTGAAGAAGATGTATTTTATGTTGTGCGTATATGTTTGCTATAATGTGTGCATATGTGTTTTACGTTGTACATATGTGTTTTACATTGTGCATATGTGTTTTGCTATAATTTGTATATATTTTTTTACGTTGTGCGTGCGTGTTTCAACAATCATGAGAGTGTATTGAAAAGAACCACTAATTGCTTATTGATGTAGAAAAATTGTTTTGTTGATGACGTAGGAAAAAAAGTATTTTAATAATGGCGGAAGAAGCACATGAGAAAAAGAAATACACTGACAAGTGTGTGAAGCTTTTTGTGGGCCACGTACCAAAACAATTGATACTTGTTCATTATTCAAACGGTTTGCTCTTATTGATGAAGTCAACACAAGTTACTAAAGTTTCATGACGTTTTTAATCTTTTCTTTATTATTTGTTGCTTGATTCTTAAGCGAGATTCGGTATCTTTCGTTGTTGGTGTTGTGTTTTAGACAGAATAAAAGCTAGCATATAGTAGAAAATAGGTCTGTGCACACATGTTTGTTTGTGCATATGTGTATACTACTGTATTAAGCATATGTTTGCATAACTTCATATATGCAAATGGTACATAGGTGGTTTGTGGCGGGTAAAAAATTAATGAAAGTAACATGACTAGTATTTGTTTTGTTAAATGTTTTGTTGATTGATTTCTATCACTAATATGATTAACTATTGAATTGTTTTTGTTTCGAGACAGGATTTGTGTTTTTGGTGCCTCAATTATGAAGTTTACGTGGTCATTGCAAATATACATGTTTTTCGAAGGCGTGCACATATGTTTTAATGAATTTGACGAGAGCGTGCACATATGTTCTTAGAAGGGTACTCATATGTTTTAATGAATTTGAAGAGAAAGTGAAGCGTGCAAGTATGTTTTCAGAAGCGTGCACATATGTTTTCGAATGACGTGGATAATGTATTTAACAAGTTGCATTTGTATTCGAAATGAATTTCATTTGATATCATATATTGTTTATATATTTATGTTTTTGGTTTGTTATTAGTTTAGAGGTTACATATATAAATTGTTATAAATTTCAAAAATTAAAAAACTAGAAACATATGTGCAATTATCATTTCAAGTAAAAAAATGTAAGTTCTAAACATATAAAATTTACAATATTTAAGAAAAACACATATGCATTCACTTTTTTATCTAAAACATATATACTGAAAAAATATAAAATAAAAAAAAAATATTTTTTTAATTTTGAAAATTAAGGGGTTTTAAAAAACGTTTTTAAATTAAAAAAATTCAAAAAGAAAAATAAAAATGTGTTTTGACTATTATACCCTTTTAAATTAAGAAAAAAACATTTAATAATACTAAATTCTTATTGGTCCAAAAGAGGTTCTGTAGGTTCTGTACAAAAAAATGGTTCAGTTGCCCCCCTTGAAATTTGCTAAAATATAAAAATAAGTGATGTGTGTCTTTTATGAGATTATTAGCGAAAGTTTAATGTAATTTTTATCTTTGAGAAAAAATGATTTGGGTAGTGATTAGTGTTTGGTGGTGAGTTTAATGATATGTTAAATAATAATGTAGCTTTAAAATAAAAGTAAAGTGTTTAATGATCATTACTAATGTTTTAAAAACCTATTTTTTAATCGATTCGGTATAATCACCGGTTCACCGGGTCACCGGTTGAATCGCGGGTCGAACCGGTTCTATACATATGTATACTTTTTTTTATATTTGATATGTAATGTTGCATGATCTCATAATTTATCCGATTTAATTTCTTTCTTACATTCGATTGAACCGATGAAAAATATTAAGACTCTACCGATAAGCTTTGTTTTTAATTTCTATATCTATTATAATATAGTGAATATTTGCAACACAATCACTCTATGGAATTAAATCAAATTTAAACTCGGTTGGTTATCTAAAAAAGTTATAACTCTAATCTTTTTTTTATATAATAAAAGAATTACATCATTTTGGAGTTTTCTATCAGATTAAATCTTATGTGAAAAGAAATTGGATCAATCAGAATGCTTGATTTTGCCACGTAAGCAAAATCGTGCGATGTGAATTGTCAATTTAAAAGTCCAAATTGAATCTATTTGGTCAAATTGAAAACAATTGGTGGAGAAATTTGATGGAGAAAAAAGACATAAAAATAAGTGTGTCAAATTTGTGAAAACAAAAACTTCAAAAAAGGGAGATAATTATAAACTTTAGTAGTTTAATTTTAAAAATTTATGGAGTTAACAAGTGGTAAATTTATAAAATTTACAAGTTTTATTATAACTTTAAAAATAAACAAATAACACCTTAAACTTTATACCTCTAGACTTTATATTTTAAAATACAACAAACGTAAACAATTTGTTACTTCCAAACACGTTTAACATTATTAATCAATCTCAATCTACCGAGGGTTTTTGGTAGATTTTTCTGGTTCGGCTGAAATATGTTGTACAACGAAACACATCGATGGTTCACTTGACCCGATCCGGGTACCTAAAAGGGTTGTTTCGCTGGGATTAGTTGGCTCACAATGTCGAGTAAAAAAAACAGCAAATCAAGAACAATAATTTATCCGATTTAATTTCTTTCTTACATTCGATTGAACCGATGAAAAATATTAAGACTCTACCGATAAGCTTTGTTTTTAAGTTCTATATCTATTATAATATAGTGAATATTTGCAACAAAGTCAACTTATGAATTACAATCTATATTAAAACTCAGATGGTTTATCTAAAATAGTTTATAACTTTAATTTACTTATTTACAAGATTTTAACTCACAATAGTTCTCACCAATTCAACTTGTCAATTAAAATTATAAAAACTGATGAGAAAAAAAAATTGTTATATTTTTTTTATAAAGAGTCATGACCCGGCCGTGTTTATCAAACCGGGTTGACCCGGATCAACGAAAAATCGGCGGTTCAATCTGGTTTTTAAACAAGTAAAAACCCGGTCGCATACGACCTGGTCTCCGAGCTGATTCACAGTTCAACCGGTTAAACCGGTTAGGTCAACCCGTGTTTTAAAACATTGATCATTACTCGTGGCATAAGGAAACGTCTAATACTGGACATGTGACAATATCTTTACTAGAAAACTAGAAAGATGCATCAACCATACATTTTAACCAACGACAGCGTTTTCCATGTTCAGTGAAGTGATGGTCCCCTCGATCTTTCTTAATCTAAAATCATATTGCATTATTTTTTTTTTAAAACGGCGGCATTCATTAAAAACTAGCAAAAGCTAGAAATTACAAAGAGTTAATGAACATTACAGGAGTTAATGAACATTGATGAAATATGCATTAAAAAATGTCATTTCATCAAGCTTTTTTTTCACCCGTTAAAAAAGTGTAAAATATTTTGAGTTTGTTGACATTTATAATTGTGTAAAAAAAGTTACATAAATAAGTGTGAATAAATTTTGAAAAACAATATAGTTTCCACAATTTTATTTGTTTAGAAAAAAACACTTTGTAGACTGTATGAACAAATTAATAATTTGTCCACGCTTTCAAGTGTGAACAAATTATGAATTTTTACACACTTAAAAGTGGACTTTTATTTGCAACAAATATAAGTATAGAAACATTTTACTTGTTTAAAATTTGTTCACACTTATTTATGTAACCATTTTTTTACACATTTATATATGTTAATAAACTCAAAATATTTTCAACACTATTTAAAAGTGTATAAAAAGTGTGGTAAAATGACTTTTTTTTGTAGTGATATTAATTAATCTCATATGAGGTCATGGGTTTGAATCCAACATGGAGGTAAATAATCCATCTTGTGGCCACGAAGGTTCATATGCACCGACTCCGAGCTATCCATAAAAGTAGTCGTTATGAAATTAGTCTACTCGCAATGTCTAATCGAAAACTGAATAAAAAAAAGTCAGTTGCTAATAAAGTATAGGTAATATCAATTAAACCGAACTACTGAAGATAGGAAAACACGTATGATCGACTTTTGATTGGCTACGTAGATCCTATGGACCATAATAGATATGTGATTTGGACATTGATTGATTATAAATCAATTTAGCCTTTTCGTAACACATGTATGGTTGGAATGTAGCAATATGTGGTTACTCTAAATAGGTGGTTCGAGTCATTGTCTAACTTGTCTATAAATGTCGTATATTGTTCGTTTTACATTAGAATTTAAGTTGAAATTGTGTGGTTATATATATGCAGTATATATATTTGCTCTTTGTTTTCTTTTGGACAAGGTTTTTAGCCCGCGCTTCGCTGCGGAGTGCGAGGCTATTCTTTTTTTTCCGGGTTGAACAGAGCAAACGGCATTAAGCCGAAAGTGGATTCATGTGTGTTTCGCTCCATGAAACTATAACAGAATCTGAAAAATGATTCAATTTGGCAACACATACTAATGAGGATTTATATAGATTAAACCAAAATCATGTACTGCATATTGCTTTTACAAAAGCATATAGTTTTGTCTACATTAAGCAAATACCATGTACCAATATGCGGAAAGCAATTGAAGCTGCACATTGCGTTCTATCATACTACTTTCGGTGTCTGGTCGCCTGCTCATGTCTTATACCTAATCGTTGATCAGGTCAAGTGAAGTTGATCAAATACACTCTTTAAACGTGCTGCCGATCTGCAAAGCATTACAACTCTAATTAGTCACATACAAATATTGTTTTCTCATAAACTGAAAAGTAAAATTAGTATATATAAGTAGATTTGATATAAAATGGCATACAAATAATAGAAAATCATGTGTATCCAGATCCTCTATAGTCTAAAGGTGGGGATGCGAACTCGTTTAATTATGAAGGGACTCTTTTCGCTAACTTTTATCACTATCAGAGCAAGTGGGCCGAAAGTAGCCCAAAGGGTAGTGTTTCAAAAGAGCACCCGGTGTGGCACACCATAGGGGTCGTGCCATCGCCTATGGCGCGTGCCACCACATCGGTTCATACGCCATGGGCACTGCGCCATAGCGCAAGCCATCAACACGGTGAGCACCATAACGTGTGTTTGTGTTGGTTTGTGACCGTTTGAATCCAACGGCACAAATACACCCGATGCTCTAATTCAAACATCAAATGAAGATAACTTATGCCTACTATCAAGGATAGAGGTTCACGACACCCCGATTCATTATCAGATGCAAGTAGACACACATATCCTCACAGTATATATGCAATACCACATTTAATGCTAAGGATTTCTACTGTTATTATCCTTTATTTCTTTATTCAATTTAGAAGAGCCATTGTAATTAAATCCAAGTATATATTACGTAGAAGTAACATACATCAACACTAATTTTTAAGACTTCATATTGTCACAACCCAAATCATCACTATTTTCTGCTAACTACAATAAACTTTAGATTTATCCTGATCGATTTTGGGTATGAAAAACGCTTAACTCTTAGTGGGTGTTTGTTTAAGCTTATTTTGGGCTTATGAGCGAATTTTACTCGGCTTACGGGGCATGTCTTACGTAGTAACTGACATCATTTTAGCAAAGTATTAGTGGTGATCTCCGTAAGCCAACAGTTTCTGGTTTAGTTTGGATTCAACCAAATGACCCACACCAAGATCACCCATTTTGACTCGTTTCCCAACCAACCGCATCTACCAAACCCTTTCCTTCTCATATTCGCGACCCAAATGGAATTGTAATTAAAACATAGTACCTGAGTAATCCTTTTGAATATTGATGTTGCTGTTTACATAAGAGGACAAACTAAACGCACTCTGAACCAAAAACACAATACGATTGTAACTGTGAGCGCCAAGAAGTCGCATGTTTAACGTCTTCCTTTTTTCTGAAAAGACGAAGTACGGAAAATACTAAAATCAATCCACTGTTCGATTAAGCAAAATAAATTATTAAATATGTAGAATTTTTATATCTGACCTCTATTGCAAAACCCGATTATAGTATGTATACCAAGTAGGTGTGCATATGCGTCTGATACCTGTGTCTCTTACTCATTGGTGTATTGCTGAGCGCTGGTAAAAACAACATGCGCTTGTCTAAATATGAAGGGAATTGCATTGGTACCTTCATTTAAATAAGACCATTCCGTATGCATATAACATATAGGAGCTAAAAAATGTATTCACCAAAAAAGCTTCACCTCATCCTCATTTATAATTCCAGATGCGATTTCCCTATAAGTCTTTTTTTTAACCTTGCAGACCTCATTGTGAGCTTTTTGAGCACAAAGAGATTTTTTTAGCAAGACTCCGATAACCGATATGACCAAACACACAAATTTAATGAAATGTAGAAGAAAAGTCTTCCCTATCATGTGGGTTACACCTACTGATGTTTTGTCAGTAAAAAGTATTGTAAGTCGAGTTTTTTGCAAGCGTTGTCTTTGCACAGAGTAAAATTTATGTCAAGAAGCAGGAAAATAGAATTTTAAAAATAACGGGCGATACATCTTATACCAAACACTCGTTAGAAGTGTCAAGCTTATTTCCACAAAACTAAACTCACTGTCAAAAACTCAAAGGTCAACGTAAAGTGTGAAAATCGTTATACATGAGGCTTAGATAGGCTAAAAATCGACGAAAGAGGAAACGTCCGCCATGGCGTAACCGTACTGAGTTGCCCCGCCAAGATGCGGATAATCTCACTTCCGGCGAACCCTTGCATACTCATCACAGCCTCTAACAACTAATATGACTACCATTTTAATCGCACATAAATTGATTGAAACCACAATAAGCAAATAATATGCCAACATTATTGTCTTATAAAAACTTATTGAAAGCACGACAATCACAGTGGTGACAGATGTTAATGTTAATAATAACAGCCGGTATATATTATATCGAACACTTACTGGAAGTGTTAAGATTCATATCAACATCATTCGCATCTAATAAAAACCGATTGAAAGCACATTGAGCAGATTCCAATATTATAAGCGACCAAAGTTCCAGGGGTATGGATATGTAAAGAGTTGAAAAAAGAGGGTGTATTCGCCATGGCTGCGAGCTTAGGAAGCTCGCCCTACCACAATGCAAATAATCACATCTCTTTGGCACCACTGGCAAATGGCACGCAAGCATCATCTCATACCAAACACTCATTAGAAGTGTTAAGATTCATATCAACATCATTCACATCTCATAAAAACCGACTGAATAATACATAACTTGAGAAACGGGCTCCGATAATCTTACGTTTAATATCTATCGTCCTATGTTGCATGGAGTATATAAACGTAACAATTTTTCTCACATTTTAAATCGTGGACAAATCATAAAAATGATATTCTAGTATGTGTATACCATTAATTGTTTTGACACGTTCTGAATCTATGCGTCTTGTTTCGTTTTACGACAAATGTTTAGCATCTCAACATCATCTTTTTTTCTCACTTTTTCTAAATTAGATAGAGAACATTGGAGCTAGATTGCACAACAATGCACGATATAATGTTTTGTACAATAAAATTCACAAATCCATGCCTTTTTCGTGCGTAAAATTGACAACACCAGTAGTGTGAGATGAACTAGGTCCCATATGATGACAATTTTTGCATTTCATTTTATTGTAATGCAATATAAAAACTATAGAGTAAAGTACACTGTTGGTCCTCAAATAGTGTCCAATTCTTACTTTTTTTACACATTTACTATTTTCTTGCATTTATAGTCCTTATGGTACCCAAAATTCTCACCATTGATCCTTTTTCCAAACGATCGTTATTTTGTTCGTTAGCCCAAAGGCATTTTGGTCTTTTCTTCTATTTCTCTAAAATATAAAATAAACATTCACCCTTTTCTTCCTCCCACACTCTCTTCTTCATCCCACCACCACTTCAACCACCCAACAACCACCTCAACCACCCAAACAATCTTATCAACTAGTGAATACCTATTTATCCTCAACACAACACCATTAATATAAACCAAACCTAAAACACTTTCAAAAATTAAATGACAACACACATTAACATATACAACAAAGCAAAACCATAAGAAGCAAAAATTAAATGACAATCTTATCAACCAGCCGACGTACTCACCACCGGAGCTGCTTGGTCATCCAAACGAGCCTCGGTAGCTCGTGCCAACGAAAGCACGTCGCCCAGGGTAGTAGGTTTTGATACTAACAACTCCTGCTGCAAGTGCAGTGTTAATACAAATAAACCGTAAAATCGTTTATTTATATTTTACGATCTTTCTTTGTTTTGATTAATAACAAAACATAAACTTATCAAAACAACAAAACTTATAAGTTTTAAACCAATAGTTTTCTAACATCACTTCTCTCAAACAAACTCTTCACTTAAAAATATTGTTAGAATAAAAATGTATA